>JAHWDR010000205.1:0-25000 GCA_021346845.1 Apeltes quadracus
CGCTGACATAGCTCGTTTTTCCAAATTTACCACAAAAAACACCAGTAAATAGAATATCACATTTCCTGCATTTTGTCTATTTTTCTCGTTGCCCAATGTCTTATTTCTTAGTTTCCAATGCTATGCACAACCCACCATGTCAAGTTCCTTGTATGTCCAGCGTACCTTGGCAATAAATGATATGGCATTCCTGATGACCTGAAGGAAGTAGAGGATTGAAATGTAAGATAGTCTCACAGTGACGGAGGCCAAATGTTTTCAGTGTAAGTGAAGTCGTTTGTGACTTTTCACCTGGGGTTTGTGGACCTTTTCGTGCCAAGTAGAAGATATAGGAGCAGTGATAAAGCTGCTGTTACACGTAAGGATGTTGTCGTTGGTGTGTGGGAAGTACAAGGAGTGTAAAAAGGCAGGGTCCCTATGTGTTACTCAGGCTGCACTACAGCGTCTATTCACAGGCGCGATCCCACTACTGAGCGGCACGGGGGCTTTTACCTGCTCCGTCTCCGACCTGGGTCGATGCACCCCTCCTTAGACGACCTGGTGGTCCCGGGCTCCCCCAGGAGCACCATGTCCATACCCAACATAGTGCAGACACCCGATCGGCATAGTCCGTTGCAGCCCAGAGGTCCTGAGCTCAAGCGATCCCACAGCCTCAGGCCTCCCGGTAACTTGGATTACAGGCACGCGCCACTGCACCCGGCGAGGAAGCAGGTGATCGGGAGAGAATTTGTGTTTTTACAAAGGCGACGTCATTCGGGCACAACCGCCAGCGGCATGGCGTCGACAAGGCTCGCAGCTGAAACGATGATCGCTGATAACGATTGTGTCGAATTTTCCCAAATCTTCCACGCTGACATAGCCCGTTTTTCCAAATTTACCTACAAAAAACACAGGTAAATTGCTGACGACAAGGCTCGCAGCTGAAACGATGATCGCTGATAAGGTTGTGTCGAATTTTCCCAAATCGCCCACGCTGACATAGCCCGTTTTTCCAAATTTACCACAAAAAACACCGGTAAATAGAATATCACATTTCCTGCATTTTGTCTATTTTTCTCGTTGCCCAATGTCTTATTTCTTAGTTTCCAATGCTATGCACAACCCACCATGTCAAGTTCCTTGTATGTCCAGCGTACCTTGGCAATAAATGATATGGCATTCCTGATGACCTGAAGGAAGTAGAGGATTGAAATGTAAGATAGTCTCACAGTGACGGAGGCCAAATGTTTTCAGTGTAAGTGAAGTCGTTTGTGACTTTTCACCTGGGGTTTGTGGACCTTTTCGTGCCAAGTAGAAGATATAGGAGCAGTGATAAAGCTGCTGTTACACGTAAGGATGTTGTCGTTGGTGTGTGGGAAGTACAAGGAGTGTAAAAAGGCAGGGTCCCGATGTGTTACTCAGGCTGCACTACAGCGTCTATTCACAGGCGCGATCCCACTACTGAGCGGCACGGGGGTTTTTTACCTGCTCCGTCTCCGACCTGGGTCGATGCACCCCTCCTTAGACGACCTGGTGGTCCCGGGCTCCCCCAGGAGCACCATGTCCATACCCAACATAGTGCAGACACCCGATCGGCATAGTCCGTTGCAGCCCAGAGGTCCTGAGCTCAAGCGATCCCACAGCCTCAGCCTCCCGGTAACTTGGATTACAGGCACGCGCCATTGCACCCGGCGAGGAAGCAGGTGATCGGGAGAGAATTTGTTTTTTTACAAAGGCGACGCCATTCGGGCACAACCGCCAGCGGCATGGCGTCGACAAGGCTTGCAGCTGAAACGATGATCGCTGATAAGGTTGTGTCGAATTTTCCCAAATCTCCCGCGCTGACATACCCGTTTTTCCAAATTTACTACAAAAAACACCAGTAAATTGCTGACGACAAGGCTCGCAGCTGAAACGATAATCGCTGATAAGGTTGTGTCGAATTTTCCCAAATCGCCCACGCTGACATGGCCCGTTTTTCTAAATCCACCACAAAAAACACCGGTAAATAGAATATCACATTTCCTGCATTTTGTCTATTTTTCTCGTTGCCCAATGTCTTATTTCTTAGTTTCCAATGCTATGCACAACCCACCATGTCAAGTTCCTTGTATGTCCAGCGTACCTTGGCAATAAATGATATGGCATTCCTGATGACCTGAAGGAAGTAGAGGATTGAAATGTAAGATAGTTTCACAGTGACGGAGGCCAAATGTTTTCAGTGTAAGTGAAGTCGTTTGTGACTTTTCACCTGGGGTTTGTGGACCTTTTCGTGCCAAGTAGAAGATATAGGAGCAGTGATAAAGCTGCTGTTAGACGTAAGGATGTTGTCGTTGGTGTGTGGGAAGTACAAGGAGTGTAAAAAGGCAGGGTCCCGATGTGTTACTCAGGCTGCACTACAGCGTCTATTCACAGGCGCGATCCCACTACTGAGCGGCACGGGGGTTTTTACCTGCTCCGTCTCCGACCTGGGTCGATGCACCCCTCCTTAGACGACCTGGTGGTCCCGGGCTCCCCCAGGAGCACCATGTCCATACCCAACATAGTGCAGACACCCGATCGGCATAGTCCGTTGCAGCCCAGAGGTCCTGAGCTCAAGCGATCCCACAGCCTCAGCCTCCCGGTAACTTGGATTACAGGCACGCGCCATTGCACCCGGCGAGGAAGCAGGTGATCGGGAGAGAATTTGTTTTTTTACAAAGGCGACGCCATTCGGGCACAACCGCCAGCGGCATGGCAGTCGACAAGGCTTGCAGCTGAAACGATGATCGCTGATAAGGTTGTGTCGAATTTTCCCAAATCTCCCGCGCTGACATACCCGTTTTTCCAAATTTACTACAAAAAACACCAGTAAATTGCTGACGACAAGGCTCGCAGCTGAAACGATAATCGCTGATAAGGTTGTGTCGAATTTTCCCAAATCTTCCACGCTGACATAGCTCGTTTTTCCAAATTTACCACAAAAAACACCAGTAAATAGAATATCACATTTCCTGCATTTTGTTTATTTTTCTCGTTGCCGAATGTCTTATTTCTTAGTTTCCAATGCTATGCACAACCCACCATGTCAAGTTCCTTGTATGTCCAGCGTACCTTGGCAATAAATGATATGGCATTCCTGATGACCTGAAGGAAGTAGAGGATTGAAATGTAAGATAGTCTCACAGTGACGGAGGCCAAATGTTTTCAGTGTAAGTGAAGTCGTTTGTGACTTTTTACCTGGGGTTTGTGGACCTTTTCGTGCCAAGTAGAAGATATAGTAGCAGTGATAAAGCTGCTGTTACCCGTAAGGATGTTGTCGTTGGTGTGTGGGAAGTACAAGGAGTGTAAAAAGGCAGGGTCCCTATGTGTTACTCAGGCTGCACTACAGCGTCTATTCACAGGCGCGATCCCACTACTGAGCGGCACGGGGGCTTTTACCTGCTCCGTCTCCGACCTGGGTCAATGCACCCCTCCTTAGACGACCTGGTGGTCCCGGGCTCCCCCAGGAGCACCATGTCCATACCCAACATAGTGCAGACACCCGATCGGCATAGTCCGTTGCAGCCCAGAGGTCCTGAGCTCAAGCGATCCCACAGCCTCGGCCTCCCGGTAACTTGGATTACAGGCACGCGCCACTGCACCCGGCGAGGAAGCAGGTGATCGGGAGAGAATTTGTGTTTTTACAAAGGCAACGTCATTCGGGCACAACCGCCAGCGGCATGGCGTCGACAAGGCTCGCAGCTGAAACGATGATCGCTGATAACGATGTGTCGAATTTTCCCAAATCTTCCACGCTGACATAGCCCGTTTTTCCAAATTTACCACAAAAAACACAGGTAAATTGCTGACGACAAGGCTCGCAGCTGAAACGATGATCGCTGATAAGGTTGTGTCGAATTTTCCCAAATCGCCCACGCTGACATGGCCCGTTTTTCTAAATCCACCACAAAAAACACCGGTAAATAGAATATCACATTTCCTGCATTTTGTCTATTTTTCTCGTTGCCCAATGTCTTATTTCTTAGTTTCCAATGCTATGCACAACCCACCATGTCAAGTTCCTTGTATGTCCAGCGTACCTTGGCAATAAATGATATGGCATTCCTGATGACCTGAAGGAAGTAGAGGATTGAAATGTAAGATAGTTTCACAGTGACGGAGGCCAAATGTTTTCAGTGTAAGTGAAGTCGTTTGTGACTTTTCACCTGGGGTTTGTGGACCTTTTCGTGCCAAGTAGAAGATATAGGAGCAGTGATAAAGCTGCTGTTAGACGTAAGGATGTTGTCGTTGGTGTGTGGGAAGTACAAGGAGTGTAAAAAGGCAGGGTCCCGATGTGTTACTCAGGCTGCACTACAGCGTCTATTCACAGGCGCGATCCCACTACTGAGCGGCACGGGGGTTTTTACCTGCTCCGTCTCCGACCTGGGTCGATGCACCCCTCCTTAGACGACCTGGTGGTCCCGGGCTCCCCCAGGAGCACCATGTCCATACCCAACATAGTGCAGACACCCGATCGGCATAGTCCGTTGCAGCCCAGAGGTCCTGAGCTCAAGCGATCCCACAGCCTCAGCCTCCCGGTAACTTGGATTACAGGCACGCGCCATTGCACCCGGCGAGGAAGCAGGTGATCGGGAGAGAATTTGTTTTTTTACAAAGGCGACGCCATTCGGGCACAACCGCCAGCGGCATGGCGTCGACAAGGCTTGCAGCTGAAACGATGATCGCTGATAAGGTTGTGTCGAATTTTCCCAAATCTCCCGCGCTGACATACCCGTTTTTCCAAATTTACTACAAAAAACACCAGTAAATTGCTGACGACAAGGCTCGCAGCTGAAACGATAATCGCTGATAAGGTTGTGTCGAATTTTCCCAAATCTTCCACGCTGACATAGCTCGTTTTTCCAAATTTACCACAAAAAACACCAGTAAATAGAATATCACATTTCCTGCATTTTGTTTATTTTTCTCGTTGCCGAATGTCTTATTTCTTAGTTTCCAATGCTATGCACAACCCACCATGTCAAGTTCCTTGTATGTCCAGCGTACCTTGGCAATAAATGATATGGCATTCCTGATGACCTGAAGGAAGTAGAGGATTGAAATGTAAGATAGTTTCACAGTGACGGAGGCCAAATGTTTTCAGTGTAAGTGAAGTCGTTTGTGACTTTTCACCTGGGGTTTGTGGACCTTTTCGTGCCAAGTAGAAGATATAGGAGCAGTGATAAAGCTGCTGTTAGACGTAAGGATGTTGTCGTTGGTGTGTGGGAAGTACAAGGAGTGTAAAAAGGCAGGGTCCCGATGTGTTACTCAGGCTGCACTACAGCGTCTATTCACAGGCGCGATCCCACTACTGAGCGGCACGGGGGTTTTTACCTGCTCCGTCTCCGACCTGGGTCGATGCACCCCTCCTTAGACGACCTGGTGGTCCCGGGCTCCCCCAGGAGCACCATGTCCATACCCAACATAGTGCAGACACCCGATCGGCATAGTCCGTTGCAGCCCAGAGGTCCTGAGCTCAAGCGATCCCACAGCCTCAGCCTCCCGGTAACTTGGATTACAGGCACGCGCCATTGCACCCGGCGAGGAAGCAGGTGATCGGGAGAGAATTTGTTTTTTTACAAAGGCGACGCCATTCGGGCACAACCGCCAGCGGCATGGCATCGACAAGGCTTGCAGCTGAAACGATGATCGCTGATAAGGTTGTGTCGAATTTTCCCAAATCTCCCGCGCTGACATACCCGTTTTTCCAAATTTACTACAAAAAACACCAGTAAATTGCTGACGACAAGGCTCGCAGCTGAAACGATAATCGCTGATAAGGTTGTGTCGAATTTTCCCAAATCTTCCACGCTGACATAGCTCGTTTTTCCAAATTTACCACAAAAAACACCAGTAAATAGAATATCACATTTCCTGCATTTTGTTTATTTTTCTCGTTGCCGAATGTCTTATTTCTTAGTTTCCAATGCTATGCACAACCCACCATGTCAAGTTCCTTGTATGTCCAGCGTACCTTGGCAATAAATGATATGGCATTCCTGATGACCTGAAGGAAGTAGAGGATTGAAATGTAAGATAGTCTCACAGTGACGGAGGCCAAATGTTTTCAGTGTAAGTGAAGTCGTTTGTGACTTTTTACCTGGGGTTTGTGGACCTTTTCGTGCCAAGTAGAAGATATAGTAGCAGTGATAAAGCTGCTGTTACCCGTAAGGATGTTGTCGTTGGTGTGTGGGAAGTACAAGGAGTGTAAAAAGGCAGGGTCCCTATGTGTTACTCAGGCTGCACCTACAGCGTCTATTCACAGGCGCGATCCCACTACTGAGCGGCACGGGGGCTTTTACCTGCTCCGTCTCCGACCTGGGTCAATGCACCCCTCCTTAGACGACCTGGTGGTCCCGGGCTCCCCCAGGAGCACCATGTCCATACCCAACATAGTGCAGACACCCGATCGGCATAGTCCGTTGCAGCCCAGAGGTCCTGAGCTCAAGCGATCCCACAGCCTCGGCCTCCCGGTAACTTGGATTACAGGCACGCGCCACTGCACCCGGCGAGGAAGCAGGTGATCGGGAGAGAATTTGTGTTTTTACAAAGGCAACGTCATTCGGGCACAACCGCCAGCGGCATGGCGTCGACAAGGCTCGCAGCTGAAACGATGATCGCTGATAACGATGTGTCGAATTTTCCCAAATCTTCCACGCTGACATAGCCCGTTTTTCCAAATTTACCACAAAAAACACAGGTAAATTGCTGACGACAAGGCTCGCAGCTGAAACGATGATCGCTGATAAGGTTGTGTCGAATTTTCCCAAATCGCCCACGCTGACATGGCCCGTTTTTCTAAATCCACCACAAAAAACACCGGTAAATAGAATATCACATTTCCTGCATTTTGTCTATTTTTCTCGTTGCCCAATGTCTTATTTCTTAGTTTCCAATGCTATGCACAACCCACCATGTCAAGTTCCTTGTATGTCCAGCGTACCTTGGCAATAAATGATATGGCATTCCTGATGACCTGAAGGAAGTAGAGGATTGAAATGTAAGATAGTTTCACAGTGACGGAGGCCAAATGTTTTCAGTGTAAGTGAAGTCGTTTGTGACTTTTCACCTGGGGTTTGTGGACCTTTTCGTGCCAAGTAGAAGATATAGGAGCAGTGATAAAGCTGCTGTTAGACGTAAGGATGTTGTCGTTGGTGTGTGGGAAGTACAAGGAGTGTAAAAAGGCAGGGTCCCGATGTGTTACTCAGGCTGCACTACAGCGTCTATTCACAGGCGCGATCCCACTACTGAGCGGCACGGGGGTTTTTACCTGCTCCGTCTCCGACCTGGGTCGATGCACCCCTCCTTAGACGACCTGGTGGTCCCGGGCTCCCCCAGGAGCACCATGTCCATACCCAACATAGTGCAGACACCCGATCGGCATAGTCCGTTGCAGCCCAGAGGTCCTGAGCTCAAGCGATCCCACAGCCTCAGCCTCCCGGTAACTTGGATTACAGGCACGCGCCATTGCACCCGGCGAGGAAGCAGGTGATCGGGAGAGAATTTGTTTTTTTACAAAGGCGACGCCATTCGGGCACAACCGCCAGCGGCATGGCATCGACAAGGCTTGCAGCTGAAACGATGATCGCTGATAAGGTTGTGTCGAATTTTCCCAAATCTCCCGCGCTGACATACCCGTTTTTCCAAATTTACTACAAAAAACACCAGTAAATTGCTGACGACAAGGCTCGCAGCTGAAACGATAATCGCTGATAAGGTTGTGTCGAATTTTCCCAAATCTTCCACGCTGACATAGCTCGTTTTTCCAAATTTACCACAAAAAACACCAGTAAATAGAATATCACATTTCCTGCATTTTGTTTATTTTTCTCGTTGCCGAATGTCTTATTTCTTAGTTTCCAATGCTATGCACAACCCACCATGTCAAGTTCCTTGTATGTCCAGCGTACCTTGGCAATAAATGATATGGCATTCCTGATGACCTGAAGGAAGTAGAGGATTGAAATGTAAGATAGTTTCACAGTGACGGAGGCCAAATGTTTTCAGTGTAAGTGAAGTCGTTTGTGACTTTTTACCTGGGGTTTGTGGACCTTTTCGTGCCAAGTAGAAGATATAGTAGCAGTGATAAAGCTGCTGTTACCCGTAAGGATGTTGTCGTTGGTGTGTGGGAAGTACAAGGAGTGTAAAAAGGCAGGGTCCCTATGTGTTACTCAGGCTGCACCTACAGCGTCTATTCACAGGCGCGATCCCACTACTGAGCGGCACGGGGGCTTTTACCTGCTCCGTCTCCGACCTGGGTCAATGCACCCCTCCTTAGACGACCTGGTGGTCCCGGGCTCCCCCAGGAGCACCATGTCCATACCCAACATAGTGCAGACACCCGATCGGCATAGTCCGTTGCAGCCCAGAGGTCCTGAGCTCAAGCGATCCCACAGCCTCGGCCTCCCGGTAACTTGGATTACAGGCACGCGCCATTGCACCCGGCGAGGAAGCAGGTGATCGGGAGAGAATTTGTTTTTTTACAAAGGCAACGTCATTCGGGCACAACCGCCAGCGGCATGGCGTCGACAAGGCTCGCAGCTGAAACGATGATCGCTGATAAGGTTGTGTCGAATTTTCCCAAATCTCCCGCGCTGACATACCCGTTTTTCCAAATTTACTACAAAAAACACCAGTAAATTGCTGACGACAAGGCTCGCAGCTGAAACGATAATCGCTGATAAGGTTGTGTCGAATTTTCCCAAATCTTCCACGCTGACATAGCTCGTTTTTCCAAATTTACCACAAAAAACACCAGTAAATAGAATATCACATTTCCTGCATTTTGTCTATTTTTCTCGTTGCCCAATGTCTTATTTCTTAGTTTCCAATGCTATGCACAACCCACCATGTCAAGTTCCTTGTATGTCCAGCGTACCTTGGCAATAAATGATATGGCATTCCTGATGACCTGAAGGAAGTAGAGGATTGAAATGTAAGATAGTTTCACAGTGACGGAGGCCAAATGTTTTCAGTGTAAGTGAAGTCGTTTGTGACTTTTCACCTGGGGTTTGTGGACCTTTTCGTGCCAAGTAGAAGATATAGGAGCAGTGATAAAGCTGCTGTTAGACGTAAGGATGTTGTCGTTGGTGTGTGGGAAGTACAAGGAGTGTAAAAAGGCAGGGTCCCGATGTGTTACTCAGGCTGCACTACAGCGTCTATTCACAGGCGCGATCCCACTACTGAGCGGCACGGGGGTTTTTACCTGCTCCGTCTCCGACCTGGGTCGATGCACCCCTCCTTAGACGACCTGGTGGTCCCGGGCTCCCCCAGGAGCACCATGTCCATACCCAACATAGTGCAGACACCCGATCGGCATAGTCCGTTGCAGCCCAGAGGTCCTGAGCTCAAGCGATCCCACAGCCTCAGGCCTCCCGGTAACTTGGATTACAGGCACGCGCCACTGCACCCGGCGAGGAAGCAGGTGATCGGGAGAGAATTTGTTTTTTTACAAAGGCGACGCCATTCGGGCACAACCGCCAGCGGCATGGCGTCGACAAGGCTTGCAGCTGAAACGATGATCGCTGATAAGGTTGTGTCGAATTTTCCCAAATCTTCCACGCTGACATAGCCCGTTTTTCCAAATTTACTACAAAAAACACCAGTAAATTGCTGACGACAAGGCTCGCAGCTGAAACGATAATCGCTGATAAGGTTGTGTCGAATTTTCCCAAATCTTCCACGCTGACATAGCTCGTTTTTCCAAATTTACCACAAAAAACACCAGTAAATAGAATATCACATTTCCTGCATTTTGTTTATTTTTCTCGTTGCCGAATGTCTTATTTCTTAGTTTCCAATGCTATGCACAACCCACCATGTCAAGTTCCTTGTATGTCCAGCGTACCTTGGCAATAAATGATATGGCATTCCTGATGACCTGAAGGAAGTAGAGGATTGAAATGTAAGATAGTTTCACAGTGACGGAGGCCAAATGTTTTCAGTGTAAGTGAAGTCGTTTGTGACTTTTCACCTGGGGTTTGTGGACCTTTTCGTGCCAAGTAGAAGATATAGGAGCAGTGATAAAGCTGCTGTTAGACGTAAGGATGTTGTCGTTGGTGTGTGGGAAGTACAAGGAGTGTAAAAAGGCAGGGTCCCGATGTGTTACTCAGGCTGCACTACAGCGTCTATTCACAGGCGCGATCCCACTACTGAGCGGCACGGGGGTTTTTACCTGCTCCGTCTCCGACCTGGGTCGATGCACCCCTCCTTAGACGACCTGGTGGTCCCGGGCTCCCCCAGGAGCACCATGTCCATACCCAACATAGTGCAGACACCCGATCGGCATAGTCCGTTGCAGCCCAGAGGTCCTGAGCTCAAGCGATCCCACAGCCTCAGCCTCCCGGTAACTTGGATTACAGGCACGCGCCATTGCACCCGGCGAGGAAGCAGGTGATCGGGAGAGAATTTGTTTTTTTACAAAGGCGACGCCATTCGGGCACAACCGCCAGCGGCATGGCGATCGACAAGGCTTGCAGCTGAAACGATGATCGCTGATAAGGTTGTGTCGAATTTTCCCAAATCTCCCGCGCTGACATACCCGTTTTTCCAAATTTACTACAAAAAACACCAGTAAATTGCTGACGACAAGGCTCGCAGCTGAAACGATAATCGCTGATAAGGTTGTGTCGAATTTTCCCAAATCTTCCACGCTGACATAGCTCCGTTTTTCCAAATTTACCACAAAAAACACCAGTAAATAGAATATCACATTTCCTGCATTTTGTTTATTTTTCTCGTTGCCGAATGTCTTATTTCTTAGTTTCCAATGCTATGCACAACCCACCATGTCAAGTTCCTTGTATGTCCAGCGTACCTTGGCAATAAATGATATGGCATTCCTGATGACCTGAAGGAAGTAGAGGATTGAAATGTAAGATAGTCTCACAGTGACGGAGGCCAAATGTTTTCAGTGTAAGTGAAGTCGTTTGTGACTTTTTACCTGGGGTTTGTGGACCTTTTCGTGCCAAGTAGAAGATATAGTAGCAGTGATAAAGCTGCTGTTACCCGTAAGGATGTTGTCGTTGGTGTGTGGGAAGTACAAGGAGTGTAAAAAGGCAGGGTCCCTATGTGTTACTCAGGCTGCACCACAGCGTCTATTCACAGGCGCGATCCCACTACTGAGCGGCACGGGGGCTTTTACCTGCTCCGTCTCCGACCTGGGTCAATGCACCCCTCCTTAGACGACCTGGTGGTCCCGGGCTCCCCCAGGAGCACCATGTCCATACCCAACATAGTGCAGACACCCGATCGGCATAGTCCGTTGCAGCCCAGAGGTCCTGAGCTCAAGCGATCCCACAGCCTCGGCCTCCCGGTAACTTGGATTACAGGCACGCGCCACTGCACCCGGCGAGGAAGCAGGTGATCGGGAGAGAATTTGTGTTTTTACAAAGGCAACGTCATTCGGGCACAACCGCCAGCGGCATGGCGTCGACAAGGCTCGCAGCTGAAACGATGATCGCTGATAACGATGTGTCGAATTTTCCCAAATCTTCCACGCTGACATAGCCCGTTTTTCCAAATTTACCACAAAAAACACAGGTAAATTGCTGACGACAAGGCTCGCAGCTGAAACGATGATCGCTGATAAGGTTGTGTCGAATTTTCCCAAATCGCCCACGCTGACATGGCCCGTTTTTCTAAATCCACCACAAAAAACACCGGTAAATAGAATATCACATTTCCTGCATTTTGTCTATTTTTCTCGTTGCCCAATGTCTTATTTCTTAGTTTCCAATGCTATGCACAACCCACCATGTCAAGTTCCTTGTATGTCCAGCGTACCTTGGCAATAAATGATATGGCATTCCTGATGACCTGAAGGAAGTAGAGGATTGAAATGTAAGATAGTTTCACAGTGACGGAGGCCAAATGTTTTCAGTGTAAGTGAAGTCGTTTGTGACTTTTCACCTGGGGTTTGTGGACCTTTTCGTGCCAAGTAGAAGATATAGGAGCAGTGATAAAGCTGCTGTTAGACGTAAGGATGTTGTCGTTGGTGTGTGGGAAGTACAAGGAGTGTAAAAAGGCAGGGTCCCGATGTGTTACTCAGGCTGCACTACAGCGTCTATTCACAGGCGCGATCCCACTACTGAGCGGCACGGGGGTTTTTACCTGCTCCGTCTCCGACCTGGGTCGATGCACCCCTCCTTAGACGACCTGGTGGTCCCGGGCTCCCCCAGGAGCACCATGTCCATACCCAACATAGTGCAGACACCCGATCGGCATAGTCCGTTGCAGCCCAGAGGTCCTGAGCTCAAGCGATCCCACAGCCTCAGCCTCCCGGTAACTTGGATTACAGGCACGCGCCATTGCACCCGGCGAGGAAGCAGGTGATCGGGAGAGAATTTGTTTTTTTACAAAGGCGACGCCATTCGGGCACAACCGCCAGCGGCATGGCGTCGACAAGGCTTGCAGCTGAAACGATGATCGCTGATAAGGTTGTGTCGAATTTTCCCAAATCTCCCGCGCTGACATACCCGTTTTTCCAAATTTACTACAAAAAACACCAGTAAATTGCTGACGACAAGGCTCGCAGCTGAAACGATAATCGCTGATAAGGTTGTGTCGAATTTTCCCAAATCTTCCACGCTGACATAGCTCGTTTTTCCAAATTTACCACAAAAAACACCAGTAAATAGAATATCACATTTCCTGCATTTTGTTTATTTTTCTCGTTGCCGAATGTCTTATTTCTTAGTTTCCAATGCTATGCACAACCCACCATGTCAAGTTCCTTGTATGTCCAGCGTACCTTGGCAATAAATGATATGGCATTCCTGATGACCTGAAGGAAGTAGAGGATTGAAATGTAAGATAGTTTCACAGTGACGGAGGCCAAATGTTTTCAGTGTAAGTGAAGTCGTTTGTGACTTTTTCACCTGGGGTTTGTGGACCTTTTCGTGCCAAGTAGAAGATATAGTAGCAGTGATAAAGCTGCTGTTACCCGTAAGGATGTTGTCGTTGGTGTGTGGGAAGTACAAGGAGTGTAAAAAGGCAGGGTCCCTATGTGTTACTCAGGCTGCACCACAGCGTCTATTCACAGGCGCGATCCCACTACTGAGCGGCACGGGGGCTTTTACCTGCTCCGTCTCCGACCTGGGTCAATGCACCCCTCCTTAGACGACCTGGTGGTCCCGGGCTCCCCCAGGAGCACCATGTCCATACCCAACATAGTGCAGACACCCGATCGGCATAGTCCGTTGCAGCCCAGAGGTCCTGAGCTCAAGCGATCCCACAGCCTCGGCCTCCCGGTAACTTGGATTACAGGCACGCGCCACTGCACCCGGCGAGGAAGCAGGTGATCGGGAGAGAATTTGTGTTTTTACAAAGGCAACGTCATTCGGGCACAACCGCCAGCGGCATGGCGTCGACAAGGCTCGCAGCTGAAACGATGATCGCTGATAACGATGTGTCGAATTTTCCCAAATCTTCCACGCTGACATAGCCCGTTTTTCCAAATTTACCACAAAAAACACAGGTAAATTGCTGACGACAAGGCTCGCAGCTGAAACGATGATCGCTGATAAGGTTGTGTCGAATTTTCCCAAATCGCCCACGCTGACATGGCCCGTTTTTCTAAATCCACCACAAAAAACACCGGTAAATAGAATATCACATTTCCTGCATTTTGTCTATTTTTCTCGTTGCCCAATGTCTTATTTCTTAGTTTCCAATGCTATGCACAACCCACCATGTCAAGTTCCTTGTATGTCCAGCGTACCTTGGCAATAAATGATATGGCATTCCTGATGACCTGAAGGAAGTAGAGGATTGAAATGTAAGATAGTTTCACAGTGACGGAGGCCAAATGTTTTCAGTGTAAGTGAAGTCGTTTGTGACTTTTCACCTGGGGTTTGTGGACCTTTTCGTGCCAAGTAGAAGATATAGGAGCAGTGATAAAGCTGCTGTTAGACGTAAGGATGTTGTCGTTGGTGTGTGGGAAGTACAAGGAGTGTAAAAAGGCAGGGTCCCGATGTGTTACTCAGGCTGCACTACAGCGTCTATTCACAGGCGCGATCCCACTACTGAGCGGCACGGGGGTTTTTACCTGCTCCGTCTCCGACCTGGGTCGATGCACCCCTCCTTAGACGACCTGGTGGTCCCGGGCTCCCCCAGGAGCACCATGTCCATACCCAACATAGTGCAGACACCCGATCGGCATAGTCCGTTGCAGCCCAGAGGTCCTGAGCTCAAGCGATCCCACAGCCTCAGCCTCCCGGTAACTTGGATTACAGGCACGCGCCATTGCACCCGGCGAGGAAGCAGGTGATCGGGAGAGAATTTGTTTTTTTACAAAGGCGACGCCATTCGGGCACAACCGCCAGCGGCATGGCGTCGACAAGGCTTGCAGCTGAAACGATGATCGCTGATAAGGTTGTGTCGAATTTTCCCAAATCTCCCGCGCTGACATACCCGTTTTTCCAAATTTACTACAAAAAACACCAGTAAATTGCTGACGACAAGGCTCGCAGCTGAAACGATAATCGCTGATAAGGTTGTGTCGAATTTTCCCAAATCTTCCACGCTGACATAGCTCGTTTTTCCAAATTTACCACAAAAAACACCAGTAAATAGAATATCACATTTCCTGCATTTTGTCTATTTTTCTCGTTGCCCAATGTCTTATTTCTTAGTTTCCAATGCTATGCACAACCCACCATGTCAAGTTCCTTGTATGTCCAGCGTACCTTGGCAATAAATGATATGGCATTCCTGATGACCTGAAGGAAGTAGAGGATTGAAATGTAAGATAGTTTCACAGTGACGGAGGCCAAATGTTTTCAGTGTAAGTGAAGTCGTTTGTGACTTTTCACCTGGGGTTTGTGGACCTTTTCGTGCCAAGTAGAAGATATAGGAGCAGTGATAAAGCTGCTGTTAGACGTAAGGATGTTGTCGTTGGTGTGTGGGAAGTACAAGGAGTGTAAAAAGGCAGGGTCCCGATGTGTTACTCAGGCTGCACTACAGCGTCTATTCACAGGCGCGATCCCACTACTGAGCGGCACGGGGGTTTTTACCTGCTCCGTCTCCGACCTGGGTCGATGCACCCCTCCTTAGACGACCTGGTGGTCCCGGGCTCCCCCAGGAGCACCATGTCCATACCCAACATAGTGCAGACACCCGATCGGCATAGTCCGTTGCAGCCCAGAGGTCCTGAGCTCAAGCGATCCCACAGCCTCAGCCTCCCGGTAACTTGGATTACAGGCACGCGCCATTGCACCCGGCGAGGAAGCAGGTGATCGGGAGAGAATTTGTTTTTTTACAAAGGCGACGCCATTCGGGCACAACCGCCAGCGGCATGGCGTCGACAAGGCTTGCAGCTGAAACGATGATCGCTGATAAGGTTGTGTCGAATTTTCCCAAATCTCCCGCGCTGACATACCCGTTTTTCCAAATTTACTACAAAAAACACAGGTAAATTGCTGACGACAAGGCTCGCAGCTGAAACGATGATCGCTGATAAGGTTGTGTCGAATTTTCCCAAATCGCCCACGCTGACATGGCCCGTTTTTCTAAATCCACCACAAAAAACACCGGTAAATAGAATATCACATTTCCTGCATTTTGTCTATTTTTCTCGTTGCCCAATGTCTTATTTCTTAGTTTCCAATGCTATGCACAACCCACCATGTCAAGTTCCTTGTATGTCCAGCGTACCTTGGCAATAAATGATATGGCATTCCTGATGACCTGAAGGAAGTAGAGGATTGAAATGTAAGATAGTCTCACAGTGACGGAGGCCAAATGTTTTCAGTGTAAGTGAAGTCGTTTGTGACTTTTCACCTGGGGTTTGTGGACCTTTTCGTGCCAAGTAGAAGATATAGTAGCAGTGATAAAGCTGCTGTTACCCGTAAGGATGTTGTCGTTGGTGTGTGGGAAGTACAAGGAGTGTAAAAAGGCAGGGTCCCGATGTGTTACTCAGGCTGCACTACAGCGTCTATTCACAGGCGCGATCCCACTACTGAGCGGCACGGGGGCTTTTACCTGCTCCGTCTCCGACCTGGGTCGATGCACCCCTCCTTAGACGACCTGGTGGTCCCGGGCTCCCCCAGGAGCACCATGTCCATACCCAACATAGTGCAGACACCCGATCGGCATAGTCCGTTGCAGCCCAGAGGTCCTGAGCTCAAGCGATCCCACAGCCTCGGCCTCCCGGTAACTTGGATTACAGGCATGCGCCACTGCACCCGGCGAGGAAGCAGGTGATCAGGAGAGAATTTGTGTCTTTACAAAGGCGACGTCATTCGGTCACAACCGCCAGCGGCATGGCGACGACAAGGCTCGCAGCTGAAACGATGATTGCTGATAAGGTTGTGTCGAATTTTTCCCAAATCGCCCACGCTGACCTAACCCGTTTTTCCAAATTTTCCACAAAAAACACCGGTAAATTGCTGACGACAAGGCTCGCAGCTGAAACGATGATCGCTAATAAGGTTGTGTCGAATTTTTCCAAATATCCCACGCTGACATAACCCGTTTTTCCAAATTTACCACAAAAAACACCGGTAAATTGCTGACGACAAGGCTCGCAGCTGAAACGATGATCGCTGATAAGGTTGTGTCGAATTTTCCCAAATTGCCAAGGCTGACATAGCCCGTTTTTCCAAATTTACCACAAAAAACAACAGTAAATAGAATATCACATTTCCTGCATTTTGTTTATTTTTCTCGATTGCCCAATGTCTTATTTCTTAGTGTCCAATGCTATGCACAACCCACCATGTCAAGTTCCTTGTATGTCCAGCGTACCTTGGCAATAAATGATATGGCATTCCTGATGACCTGAAGGAAGTAGAGGATTGAAATGTAAGATAGTCTCACAGTGACGGAGGCCAAATGTTTTCAGTGTAAGTGAAGTCGTTTGTGACTTTTCACCTGGGGTTTGTGGACCTTTTCGTGCCAAGTAGAAGATATAGGAGCAGTGATAAAGCTGCTGTTAGACGTAAGGATGTTGTCGTTGGTGTGTGGGAAGTACAAGGAGTGTAAAAAGGCAGGGTCCCGATGTGTTACTCAGGCTGCACTACAGCGTCTATTCACAGGCGCGATCCCACTACTGAGCGGCACGGGGGTTTTTACCTGCTCCGTCTCCGACCTGGGTCGATGCACCCCTCCTTAGACGACCTGGTGGTCCCGGGCTCCCCCAGGAGCACCATGTCCATACCCAACATAGTGCAGACACCCGATCGGCATAGTCCGTTGCAGCCCAGAGGTCCTGAGCTCAAGCGATCCCACAGCCTCAGCCTCCCGGTAACTTGGATTACAGGCACGCGCCATTGCACCCGGCGAGGAAGCAGGTGATCGGGAGAGAATTTGTTTTTTTACAAAGGCGACGCCATTCGGGCACAACCGCCAGCGGCATGGCGATCGACAAGGCTTGCAGCTGAAACGATGATCGCTGATAAGGTTGTGTCGAATTTTCCCAAATCTCCCGCGCTGACATACCCGTTTTTCCAAATTTACTACAAAAAACACCAGTAAATTGCTGACGACAAGGCTCGCAGCTGAAACGATAATCGCTGATAAGGTTGTGTCGAATTTTCCCAAATCTTCCACGCTGACATAGCTCCGTTTTTCCAAATTTACCACAAAAAACACCAGTAAATAGAATATCACATTTCCTGCATTTTGTTTATTTTTCTCGTTGCCGAATGTCTTATTTCTTAGTTTCCAATGCTATGCACAACCCACCATGTCAAGTTCCTTGTATGTCCAGCGTACCTTGGCAATAAATGATATGGCATTCCTGATGACCTGAAGGAAGTAGAGGATTGAAATGTAAGATAGTCTCACAGTGACGGAGGCCAAATGTTTTCAGTGTAAGTGAAGTCGTTTGTGACTTTTTCACCTGGGGTTTGTGGACCTTTTCGTGCCAAGTAGAAGATATAGTAGCAGTGATAAAGCTGCTGTTACCCGTAAGGATGTTGTCGTTGGTGTGTGGGAAGTACAAGGAGTGTAAAAAGGCAGGGTCCCTATGTGTTACTCAGGCTGCACCACAGCGTCTATTCACAGGCGCGATCCCACTACTGAGCGGCACGGGGGCTTTTACCTGCTCCGTCTCCGACCTGGGTCAATGCACCCCTCCTTAGACGACCTGGTGGTCCCGGGCTCCCCCAGGAGCACCATGTCCATACCCAACATAGTGCAGACACCCGATCGGCATAGTCCGTTGCAGCCCAGAGGTCCTGAGCTCAAGCGATCCCACAGCCTCGGCCTCCCGGTAACTTGGATTACAGGCACGCGCCACTGCACCCGGCGAGGAAGCAGGTGATCGGGAGAGAATTTGTGTTTTTACAAAGGCAACGTCATTCGGGCACAACCGCCAGCGGCATGGCGTCGACAAGGCTCGCAGCTGAAACGATGATCGCTGATAACGATGTGTCGAATTTTCCCAAATCTTCCACGCTGACATAGCCCGTTTTTCCAAATTTACCACAAAAAACACAGGTAAATTGCTGACGACAAGGCTCGCAGCTGAAACGATGATCGCTGATAAGGTTGTGTCGAATTTTCCCAAATCGCCCACGCTGACATGGCCCGTTTTTCTAAATCCACCACAAAAAACACCGGTAAATAGAATATCACATTTCCTGCATTTTGTCTATTTTTCTCGTTGCCCAATGTCTTATTTCTTAGTTTCCAATGCTATGCACAACCCACCATGTCAAGTTCCTTGTATGTCCAGCGTACCTTGGCAATAAATGATATGGCATTCCTGATGACCTGAAGGAAGTAGAGGATTGAAATGTAAGATAGTTTCACAGTGACGGAGGCCAAATGTTTTCAGTGTAAGTGAAGTCGTTTGTGACTTTTCACCTGGGGTTTGTGGACCTTTTCGTGCCAAGTAGAAGATATAGGAGCAGTGATAAAGCTGCTGTTAGACGTAAGGATGTTGTCGTTGGTGTGTGGGAAGTACAAGGAGTGTAAAAAGGCAGGGTCCCGATGTGTTACTCAGGCTGCACTACAGCGTCTATTCACAGGCGCGATCCCACTACTGAGCGGCACGGGGGTTTTTACCTGCTCCGTCTCCGACCTGGGTCGATGCACCCCTCCTTAGACGACCTGGTGGTCCCGGGCTCCCCCAGGAGCACCATGTCCATACCCAACATAGTGCAGACACCCGATCGGCATAGTCCGTTGCAGCCCAGAGGTCCTGAGCTCAAGCGATCCCACAGCCTCAGCCTCCCGGTAACTTGGATTACAGGCACGCGCCATTGCACCCGGCGAGGAAGCAGGTGATCGGGAGAGAATTTGTTTTTTTACAAAGGCGACGCCATTCGGGCACAACCGCCAGCGGCATGGCGTCGACAAGGCTTGCAGCTGAAACGATGATCGCTGATAAGGTTGTGTCGAATTTTCCCAAATCTCCCGCGCTGACATACCCGTTTTTCCAAATTTACTACAAAAAACACCAGTAAATTGCTGACGACAAGGCTCGCAGCTGAAACGATAATCGCTGATAAGGTTGTGTCGAATTTTCCCAAATCTTCCACGCTGACATAGCTCGTTTTTCCAAATTTACCACAAAAAACACCAGTAAATAGAATATCACATTTCCTGCATTTTGTCTATTTTTCTCGTTGCCCAATGTCTTATTTCTTAGTTTCCAATGCTATGCACAACCCACCATGTCAAGTTCCTTGTATGTCCAGCGTACCTTGGCAATAAATGATATGGCATTCCTGATGACCTGAAGGAAGTAGAGGATTGAAATGTAAGATAGTTTCACAGTGACGGAGGCCAAATGTTTTCAGTGTAAGTGAAGTCGTTTGTGACTTTTCACCTGGGGTTTGTGGACCTTTTCGTGCCAAGTAGAAGATATAGGAGCAGTGATAAAGCTGCTGTTAGACGTAAGGATGTTGTCGTTGGTGTGTGGGAAGTACAAGGAGTGTAAAAAGGCAGGGTCCCGATGTGTTACTCAGGCTGCACTACAGCGTCTATTCACAGGCGCGATCCCACTACTGAGCGGCACGGGGGTTTTTACCTGCTCCGTCTCCGACCTGGGTCGATGCACCCCTCCTTAGACGACCTGGTGGTCCCGGGCTCCCCCAGGAGCACCATGTCCATACCCAACATAGTGCAGACACCCGATCGGCATAGTCCGTTGCAGCCCAGAGGTCCTGAGCTCAAGCGATCCCACAGCCTCAGCCTCCCGGTAACTTGGATTACAGGCACGCGCCATTGCACCCGGCGAGGAAGCAGGTGATCGGGAGAGAATTTGTTTTTTTACAAAGGCGACGCCATTCGGGCACAACCGCCAGCGGCATGGCGTCGACAAGGCTTGCAGCTGAAACGATGATCGCTGATAAGGTTGTGTCGAATTTTCCCAAATCTCCCGCGCTGACATACCCGTTTTTCCAAATTTACTACAAAAAACACAGGTAAATTGCTGACGACAAGGCTCGCAGCTGAAACGATGATCGCTGATAAGGTTGTGTCGAATTTTCCCAAATCGCCCACGCTGACATGGCCCGTTTTTCTAAATCCACCACAAAAAACACCGGTAAATAGAATATCACATTTCCTGCATTTTGTCTATTTTTCTCGTTGCCCAATGTCTTATTTCTTAGTTTCCAATGCTATGCACAACCCACCATGTCAAGTTCCTTGTATGTCCAGCGTACCTTGGCAATAAATGATATGGCATTCCTGATGACCTGAAGGAAGTAGAGGATTGAAATGTAAGATAGTTTCACAGTGACGGAGGCCAAATGTTTTCAGTGTAAGTGAAGTCGTTTGTGACTTTTCACCTGGGGTTTGTGGACCTTTTCGTGCCAAGTAGAAGATATAGTAGCAGTGATAAAGCTGCTGTTACCCGTAAGGATGTTGTCGTTGGTGTGTGGGAAGTACAAGGAGTGTAAAAAGGCAGGGTCCCGATGTGTTACTCAGGCTGCACTACAGGGTCTATTCACAGGCGCGATCCCACTACTGAGCGGCACGGGGGCTTTTACCTGCTCCGTGTCCGACCTGGGTCGATGCACCCCTCCTTAGACGACCTGGTGGTCCCGGGCTCCCCCAGGAGCACCATGTCCATACCCAACATAGTGCAGACACCCGATCGGCATAGTCCGTTGCAGCCCAGAGGTCCTGAGCTCAAGCGATCCCACAGCCTCGGCCTCCCGGTAACTTGGATTACAGGCATGCGCCACTGCACCCGGCGAGGAAGCAGGTGATCAGGAGAGAATTTGTGTCTTTACAAAGGCGACGTCATTCGGTCACAACCGCCAGCGGCATGGCGACGACAAGGCTCGCAGCTGAAACGATGATTGCTGATAAGGTTGTGTCGAATTTTTCCCAAATCGCCCACGCTGACATACTCGTTTTTCCAAATTTTCCACAAAAAACACCGGTAAATTGCTGACGACAAGGCTCGCAGCTGAAACGATGATCGCTAATAAGGTTGTGTCGAATTTTTCCAAATATCCCACGCTGACATAACCCGTTTTTCCAAATTTACCACAAAAAACACCGGTAAATTGCTGACGACAAGGCTCGCAGCTGAAACGATGATCGCTGATAAGGTTGTGTCGAATTTTCCCAAATTGCCAAGGCTGACATAGCCCGTTTTTCCAAATTTACCACAAAAAACAACAGTAAATAGAATATCACATTTCCTGCATTTTGTTTATTTTTCTCGATGCCCAATGTCTTATTTCTTAGTGTCCAATGCTATGCACAACCCACCATGTCAAGTTCCTTGTATGTCCAGCGTACCTTGGCAATAAATGATATGGCATTCCTGATGACCTGAAGGAAGTAGAGGATTGAAATGTAAGATAGTCTCACAGTGACGGAGGCCAAATGTTTTCAGTGTAAGTGAAGTCGTTTGTGACTTTTTACCTGGGGTTTGTGGACCTTTTCGTGCCAAGTAGAAGATAGAGTAGCAGTGATAAAGCTGCTGTTACCCGTAAGGATGTTGTCGTTGGTGTGTGGGAAGTACAAGGAGTGTAAAAAGGCAGGGTCCCTATGTGTTACTCAGGCTGCACCACAGCGTCTATTCACAGGCGCGATCCCACTACTGAGCGGCACGGGGGCTTTTACCTGCTCCGTCTCCGACCTGGGTCAATGCACCCCTCCTTAGACGACCTGGTGGTCCCGGGCTCCCCCAGGAGCACCATGTCCATACCCAACATAGTGCAGACACCCGATCGGCATAGTCCGTTGCAGCCCAGAGGTCCTGAGCTCAAGCGATCCCACAGCCTCGGCCTCCCGGTAACTTGGATTACAGGCACGCGCCACTGCACCCGGCGAGGAAGCAGGTGATCGGGAGAGAATTTGTGTTTTTACAAAGGCAACGTCATTCGGGCACAACCGCCAGCGGCATGGCGTCGACAAGGCTCGCAGCTGAAACGATGATCGCTGATAACGATGTGTCGAATTTTCCCAAATCTTCCACGCTGACATAGCCCGTTTTTCCAAATTTACCACAAAAAACACAGGTAAATTGCTGACGACAAGGCTCGCAGCTGAAACGATGATCGCTGATAAGGTTGTGTCGAATTTTCCCAAATCTTCCACGCTGACATAGCTCGTTTTTCCAAATTTACCACAAAAAACACCAGTAAATAGAATATCACATTTCCTGCATTTTGTCTATTTTTCTCGTTGCCCAATGTCTTATTTCTTAGTTTCCAATGCTATGCACAACCCACCATGTCAAGTTCCTTGTATGTCCAGCGTACCTTGGCAATAAATGATATGGCATTCCTGATGACCTGAAGGAAGTAGAGGATTGAAATGTAAGATAGTTTCACAGTGACGGAGGCCAAATGTTTTCAGTGTAAGTGAAGTCGTTTGTGACTTTTCACCTGGGGTTTGTGGACCTTTTCGTGCCAAGTAGAAGATATAGGAGCAGTGATAAAGCTGCTGTTAGACGTAAGGATGTTGTCGTTGGTGTGTGGGAAGTACAAGGAGTGTAAAAAGGCAGGGTCCCGATGTGTTACTCAGGCTGCACTACAGCGTCTATTCACAGGCGCGATCCCACTACTGAGCGGCACGGGGGTTTTTACCTGCTCCGTCTCCGACCTGGGTCGATGCACCCCTCCTTAGACGACCTGGTGGTCCCGGGCTCCCCCAGGAGCACCATGTCCATACCCAACATAGTGCAGACACCCGATCGGCATAGTCCGTTGCAGCCCAGAGGTCCTGAGCTCAAGCGATCCCACAGCCTCAGCCTCCCGGTAACTTGGATTACAGGCACGCGCCATTGCACCCGGCGAGGAAGCAGGTGATCGGGAGAGAATTTGTTTTTTTACAAAGGCGACGCCATTCGGGCACAACCGCCAGCGGCATGGCGTCGACAAGGCTTGCAGCTGAAACGATGATCGCTGATAAGGTTGTGTCGAATTTTCCCAAATCTCCCGCGCTGACATACCCGTTTTTCCAAATTTACTACAAAAAACACAGGTAAATTGCTGACGACAAGGCTCGCAGCTGAAACGATGATCGCTGATAAGGTTGTGTCGAATTTTCCCAAATCGCCCACGCTGACATGGCCCGTTTTTCTAAATTCCACCACAAAAAACACCGGTAAATAGAATATCACATTTCCTGCATTTTGTCTATTTTTCTCGTTGCCCAATGTCTTATTTCTTAGTTTCCAATGCTATGCACAACCCACCATGTCAAGTTCCTTGTATGTCCAGCGTACCTTGGCAATAAATGATATGGCATTCCTGATGACCTGAAGGAAGTAGAGGATTGAAATGTAAGATAGTTTCACAGTGACGGAGGCCAAATGTTTTCAGTGTAAGTGAAGTCGTTTGTGACTTTTCACCTGGGGTTTGTGGACCTTTTCGTGCCAAGTAGAAGATATAGTAGCAGTGATAAAGCTGCTGTTACCCGTAAGGATGTTGTCGTTGGTGTGTGGGAAGTACAAGGAGTGTAAAAAGGCAGGGTCCCGATGTGTTACTCAGGCTGCACTACAGGGTCTATTCACAGGCGCGATCCCACTACTGAGCGGCACGGGGGCTTTTACCTGCTCCGTGTCCGACCTGGGTCGATGCACCCCTCCTTAGACGACCTGGTGGTCCCGGGCTCCCCCAGGAGCACCATGTCCATACCCAACATAGTGCAGACACCCGATCGGCATAGTCCGTTGCAGCCCAGAGGTCCTGAGCTCAAGCGATCCCACAGCCTCGGCCTCCCGGTAACTTGGATTACAGGCATGCGCCACTGCACCCGGCGAGGAAGCAGGTGATCAGGAGAGAATTTGTGTCTTTACAAAGGCGACGTCATTCGGTCACAACCGCCAGCGGCATGGCGACGACAAGGCTCGCAGCTGAAACGATGATTGCTGATAAGGTTGTGTCGAATTTTTCCCAAATCGCCCACGCTGACATACTCGTTTTTCCAAATTTTCCACAAAAAACACCGGTAAATTGCTGACGACAAGGCTCGCAGCTGAAACGATGATCGCTAATAAGGTTGTGTCGAATTTTTCCAAATATCCCACGCTGACATAACCCGTTTTTCCAAATTTACCACAAAAAACACCGGTAAATTGCTGACGACAAGGCTCGCAGCTGAAACGATGATCGCTGATAAGGTTGTGTCGAATTTTCCCAAATTGCCAAGGCTGACATAGCCCGTTTTTCCAAATTTACCACAAAAAACAACAGTAAATAGAATATCACATTTCCTGCATTTTGTTTATTTTTCTCGATGCCCAATGTCTTATTTCTTAGTGTCCAATGCTATGCACAACCCACCATGTCAAGTTCCTTGTATGTCCAGCGTACCTTGGCAATAAATGATATGGCATTCCTGATGACCTGAAGGAAGTAGAGGATTGAAATGTAAGATAGTCTCACAGTGACGGAGGCCAAATGTTTTCAGTGTAAGTGAAGTCGTTTGTGACTTTTCACCTGGGGTTTGTGGACCTTTTCGTGCCAAGTAGAAGATATAGGAGCAGTGATAAAGCTGCTGTTACACGTAAGGATGTTGTCGTTGGTGTGTGGGAGGTACAAGGAGTGTAAAAAGGCAGGGTCCCGATGTGTTACTCAGG
>JAHWDR010000206.1:0-25000 GCA_021346845.1 Apeltes quadracus
ATCGTAGGTGAAAAAAAAAGTAATATATTGTTAAAGCATGCAATATTTAATATTTGCAACGAAAGAAAGAATGACAAGTAATACAGACTCCCTTTTTGTGAAACCCCAAAATCACATTCATAGTTGACAAATTGATAGCAGCATTGTAAGCATATTATTGAGTAACTGTTTTGTAGATTTGGTCCACAGGGATCTTGTTTTTATTAGCAATGGAACAATGTTTTTCAATGTTTTTTTTTTAAATGAAAGTCATTTTTTATTTAGCATTCTCAATGTCATATAGTCTTTGGTGTTGTTATATGTTTCTCTGTGTGTGCCAGTTTATATAATATCCCCTCGGGCATCAACAATAAGAATTCAAAAACTTCATTCCATTTAAATCGTCATGACGACTCTGTGATGTCACTGATGTTGCCACGGCTATGGACATCTTGTCCTATGGACAGAATGTTGACATTCTGTCCACATTCCATAGGGCATTCTGTCCACATATGACATCACAGAGAGTCATAGTCAGAGTTTAGATATAGCACCCACCGCTCAGGTAACTACCTAACCCAGAGGGGAGAAAACTCTCGTATCAGGGTCGGCTGGCTGGCTCGCTGGTTGGCTGTTTTATGCATGGGCTTGCTGGCGGGCTGGTTGGCCGGTTTTTTATTTTTTTATTTTTTAGTATAGTGAAACAAATAACATAAAAAAACTAAATAAAACTTCCTTCTTTTACAGAGGTTACAGGTTACAGACCGGTCTCTATTGGAAAACTAACGTTACGCTGACCAGCTGTTAAGCAGGACTCTGTAAATGTCTGTGAAACTTTACCAACCATGAGCCTGCGCATGTCTTGTCTCATCATTTTGATTTTCCTAACTACTTATTCATGAATTTTTTATGCAGTAATGGTTTTTGAGTTCTGTGCATGCACTTCTGTCAACAGAGATTACATCCAGCCAATCCAAATACGAGGTTTGTAACCAATTACATGCAGAGATACAAAAAAAATAATGTGTATATTGAACATTTTAAACATTTGCATATGCAAGTGTTTAAAATATTCAATATACACATTTTTTTTGTTTAAAAAGTACTTGGTTTCATGTAATATGGCTATTGTTTTTGGACATTTTTGATTGAACATGAGCGATGTGGGGTTTCCAGGATAATTTGTGGTCCAATATTATCCCAAGAAATTTATATTCATTTACCCGTTCTAGTTCCACTATCATCAATCTTTGGGGTCGTGCTATTTTTAATTAGTCGAATACTAAATATAATATATTTAGTTTTACTTGGATTGAAGGATAGTTTATTGTGATCAAACCATGGCTTGATTCTGGAGAGTTCTCTGGTCATGTCGGCAATTAGTTGATGAAGATTTTCCCCAGATACATGCAATGATGTGTCATCTGCAAATAAGACACATTTCAATAAATCGGATACCTTACAGATATCGTTGATATATAAAATGAACAACTTTGGACCAATCAAAGATAATGATTTAATAGTTATGAACGCTCAAGCATAGTTATAGTATAGTTATATCTAAACTGAACCGCCACAGACTTAAATACCAGCCGAGCGTTTTACAGAAGACTTGCCAAGAACAAACTGCTCTCTGCAGTGGGAGATGAGGCGGACCAAGCGGTATTGAGGCTTCTGAGGGTCGTATACTTAACAGCTGCTACATCCTGGATCTTGTTGTTAAGAAGGCTCAATGTTGACAAGCTAACAAAACAATAAACTTAAGTTAAACTGTAACTAGAATTACATTCTGTGACTTGATTTAGCATCTATCAACTTTGACTTATTTTCCTCTGTCATCTTAACAAATGACATTGCTCTCCAGCAGGGGGGCAGAGCTTATTCCACATTCTACTTATTCCTCTAGCTTATTCTGGGTAGAGTTCACAACATGAAATAAACTCTGTTGCTACATGAAAACCCAGAAAAGAGCGAATCCAGGGGTGCCAAAGCACCCACTCCTCATTAGCTCAAAATATCCAGAGACAGACTCCAAGTCTGTAAGGAACTCATAGAAAGTAGAACAAATCGTGAAAAGCTCTATATTACGTAAATGTGCCCTGTATCATTGAATATTCTACTAAGATCTAAAGATACCTTGCAGGCCAATCAACAGGTGACTGTTATGCATCGTAGGTGAAAAAAAAAGTAATATATTGTTAAAGCATGCAATATTTAATATTTGCAACGAAAGAAAGAATGACAAGTAATACAGACTCCCTTTTTGTGAAACCCCAAAATCACATTCATAGTTGACAAATTGATAGCAGCATTGTAAGCATATTATTGAGTAACTGTTTTGTAGATTTGGTCCACAGGGATCTTGTTTTTATTAGCAATGGAACAATGTTTTTCAATGTTTTTTTTTAAATGAAAGTCATTTTTTATTTAGCATTCTCAATGTCATATAGTCTTTGGTGTTGTTATATGTTTCTCTGTGTGTGCCAGTTTATATAATATCCCCTCGGGCATCAACAATAAGAATTCAAAAACTTCATTCCATTTAAATCGTCATGACGACTCTGTGATGTCACTGATGTTGCCACGGCTATGGACATCTTGTCCTATGGACAGAATGTTGACATTCTGTCCACATTCCATAGGGCATTCTGTCCACATATGACATCACAGAGAGTCATAGTCAGAGTTTAGATATAGCACCCACCGCTCAGGTAACTACCTAACCCAGAGGGGAGAAAACTCTCGTATCAGGGTCGGCTGGCTGGCTCGCTGGTTGGCTGTTTTATGCATGGGCTTGCTGGCGGGCTGGTTGGCCGGTTTTTTATTTTTTTATTTTTTAGTATAGTGAAACAAATAACATAAAAAAACTAAATAAAACTTCCTTCTTTTACAGAGGTTACAGGTTACAGACCGGTCTCTATTGGAAAACTAACGTTACGCTGACCAGCTGTTAAGCAGGACTCTGTAAATGTCTGTGAAACTTTACCAACCATGAGCCTGCGCATGTCTTGTCTCATCATTTTGATTTTCCTAACTACTTATTCATGAATTTTTTATGCAGTAATGGTTTTTGAGTTCTGTGCATGCACTTCTGTCAACAGAGATTACATCCAGCCAATCCAAATACGAGGTTTGTAACCAATTACATGCAGAGATACAAAAAAAATAATGTGTATATTGAACATTTTAAACATTTGCATATGCAAGTGTTTAAAATATTCAATATACACATTTTTTTTTGTTTAAAAAGTACTTGGTTTCATGTAATATGGCTATTGTTTTTGGACATTTTTGATTGAACATGAGTGATGTGGGGTTTCCAGGATAATTTGTGGTCCAATATTATCCCAAGAAATTTATATTCATTTACCCGTTCTAGTTCCACTATCATCAATCTTTGGGGTCGTGCTATTTTTAATTAGTCGAATACTAAATATAATATATTTAGTTTTACTTGGATTGAAGGATAGTTTATTGTGATCAAACCATGGCTTGATTCTGGAGAGTTCTCTGGTCATGTCGGCAATTAGTTGATGAAGATTTTCCCCAGATACATGCAATGATGTGTCATCTGCAAATAAGACACATTTCAATAAATCGGATACCTTACAGATATCGTTGATATATAAAATGAACAACTTTGGACCAATCAAAGATAATGATTTAATAGTTATGAACACTCAAGCATAGTTATCTTAAGTTAAACTGTAACTAGAATTACATTCTGTGACTTGATTTGGCATCTATCAACTTTGACTTATTTTCCTCTGTCATCTTAACAAATGACATTGCTCTCCAGCAGGGGGGCAGAGCTTATTCCACATTCTACTTATTCCCCTAGCTTATTCTGGGTAGAGTTCACAACATGAAATAAACTCTGTTGCTACATGAAAACCCAGAAAAGAGCGAATCCAGGGGTGCCAAAGCACCCACTCCTCATTAGCTCAAAATATCCAGAGACAGACTCCAAGTCTGTAAGGAACTCATAGAAAGTAGAACAAATCGTGAAAAGCTCTATATTACGTAAATGTGCCCTGTATCATTGAATATTCTACTAAGATCTAAAGAGACCTTGCAGGCCAATCAACAGGTGACTGTTATGCATCGTAGGTGAAAAAAAAAGTAATATATTGTTAAAGCATGCAATATTTAATATTTGCAACGAAAGAAAGAATGACAAGTAATACAGACTCCCTTTTTGTGAAACCCCAAAATCACATTCATAGTTGACAAATTGATAGCAGCATTGTAAGCATATTATTGAGTAACTGTTTTGTAGATTTGGTCCACAGGGATCTTGTTTTTATTAGCAATGGAACAATGTTTTTCAATGTTTTTTTTTAAATGAAAGTCATTTTTTATTTAGCATTCTCAATGTCATATAGTCTTTGGTGTTGTTATATGTTTCTCTGTGTGTGCCAGTTTATATAATATCCCCTCGGGCATCAACAATAAGAATTCAAAAACTTCATTCCATTTAAATCGTCATGACGACTCTGTGATGTCACTGATGTTGCCACGGCTATGGACATCTTGTCCTATGGACAGAATGTTGACATTCTGTCCACATTCCATAGGGCATTCTGTCCACATATGACATCACAGAGAGTCATAGTCAGAGTTTAGATATAGCACCCACCGCTCAGGTAACTACCTAACCCAGAGGGGAGAAAACTCTCGTATCAGGGTCGGCTGGCTGGCTCGCTGGTTGGCTGTTTTATGCATGGGCTTGCTGGCGGGCTGGTTGGCCGGTTTTTTATTTTTTTATTTTTTAGTATAGTGAAACAAATAACATAAAAAAACTAAATAAAACTTCCTTCTTTTACAGAGGTTACAGGTTACAGACCGGTCTCTATTGGAAAACTAACGTTACGCTGACCAGCTGTTAAGCAGGACTCTGTAAATGTCTGTGAAACTTTACCAACCATGAGCCTGCGCATGTCTTGTCTCATCATTTTGATTTTCTAACTACTTATTCATGAATTTTTTATGCAGTAATGGTTTTTGAGTTCTGTGCATGCACTTCTGTCAACAGAGATTACATCCAGCCAATCCAAATACGAGGTTTGTAACCAATTACATGCAGAGATACAAAAAAAATAATGTGTATATTGAACATTTTAAACATTTGCATATGCAAGTGTTTAAAATATTCAATATACACATTTTTTTTGTTTAAAAAGTACTTGGTTTCATGTAATATGGCTATTGTTTTTGGACATTTTTGATTGAACATGAGTGATGTGGGGTTTCCAGGATAATTTGTGGTCCAATATTATCCCAAGAAATTTATATTCATTTACCCGTTCTAGTTCCACTATCATCAATCTTTGGGGTCGTGCTATTTTTAATTAGTCGAATACTAAATATAATATATTTAGTTTTACTTGGATTGAAGGATAGTTTATTGTGATCAAACCATGGCTTGATTCTGGAGAGTTCTCTGGTCATGTCGGCAATTAGTTGATGAAGATTTTCCCCAGATACATGCAATGATGTGTCATCTGCAAATAAGACACATTTCAATAAATCGGATACCTTACAGATATCGTTGATATATAAAATGAACAACTTTGGACCAATCAAAGATAATGATTTAATAGTTATGAACACTCAAGCATAGTTAATCTTAAGTTAAACTGTAACTAGAATTACATTCTGTGACTTGATTTAGCATCTATCAACTTTGACTTATTTTCCTCTGTCATCTTAACAAATGACATTGCTCTCCAGCAGGGGGGCAGAGCTTATTCCACATTCTACTTATTCCTCTAGCTTATTCTGGGTAGAGTTCACAACATGAAATAAACTCTGTTGCTACATGAAAACCCAGAAAAGAGCGAATCCAGGGGTGCCAAAGCACCCACTCCTCATTAGCTCAAAATATCCAGAGACAGACTCCAAGTCTGTAAGGAACTCATAGAAAGTAGAACAAATCGTGAAAAGCTCTATATTACGTAAATGTGCCCTGTATCATTGAATATTCTACTAAGATCTAAAGAGACCTTGCAGGCCAATCAACAGGTGACTGTTATGCATCGTAGGTGAAAAAAAAAGTAATATATTGTTAAAGCATGCAATATTTAATATTTGCAACGAAAGAAAGAATGACAAGTAATACAGACTCCCTTTTTGTGAAACCCCAAAATCACATTCATAGTTGACAAATTGATAGCAGCATTGTAAGCATATTATTGAGTAACTGTTTTGTAGATTTGGTCCACAGGGATCTTGTTTTTATTAGCAATGGAACAATGTTTTTCAATGTTTTTTTTTAAATGAAAGTCATTTTTTATTTAGCATTCTCAATGTCATATAGTCTTTGGTGTTGTTATATGTTTCTCTGTGTGTGCCAGTTTATATAATATCCCCTCGGGCATCAACAATAAGAATTCAAAAACTTCATTCCATTTAAATCGTCATGACGACTCTGTGATGTCACTGATGTTGCCACGGCTATGGACATCTTGTCCTATGGACAGAATGTTGACATTCTGTCCACATTCCATAGGGCATTCTGTCCACATATGACATCACAGAGAGTCATAGTCAGAGTTTAGATATAGCACCCACCGCTCAGGTAACTACCTAACCCAGAGGGGAGAAAACTCTCGTATCAGGGTCGGCTGGCTGGCTCGCTGGTTGGCTGTTTTATGCATGGGCTTGCTGGCGGGCTGGTTGGCCGGTTTTTTATTTTTTTATTTTTTAGTATAGTGAAACAAATAACATAAAAAAACTAAATAAAACTTCCTTCTTTTACAGAGGTTACAGGTTACAGACCGGTCTCTATTGGAAAACTAACGTTACGCTGACCAGCTGTTAAGCAGGACTCTGTAAATGTCTGTGAAACTTTACCAACCATGAGCCTGCGCATGTCTTGTCTCATCATTTTGATTTTCCTAACTACTTATTCATGAATTTTTTATGCAGTAATGGTTTTTGAGTTCTGTGCATGCACTTCTGTCAACAGAGATTACATCCAGCCAATCCAAATACGAGGTTTGTAACCAATTACATGCAGAGATACAAAAAAAATAATGTGTATATTGAACATTTTAAACATTTGCATATGCAAGTGTTTAAAATATTCAATATACACATTTTTTTTTGTTTAAAAAGTACTTGGTTTCATGTAATATGGCTATTGTTTTTGGACATTTTTGATTGAACATGAGTGATGTGGGGTTTCCAGGATAATTTGTGGTCCAATATTATCCCAAGAAATTTATATTCATTTACCCGTTCTAGTTCCACTATCATCAATCTTTGGGGTCGTGCTATTTTTAATTAGTCGAATACTAAATATAATATATTTAGTTTTACTTGGATTGAAGGATAGTTTATTGTGATCAAACCATGGCTTGATTCTGGAGAGTTCTCTGGTCATGTCGGCAATTAGTTGATGAAGATTTTCCCCAGATACATGCAATGATGTGTCATCTGCAAATAAGACACATTTCAATAAATCGGATACCTTACAGATATCGTTGATATATAAAATGAACAACTTTGGACCAATCAAAGATAATGATTTAATAGTTATGAACACTCAAGCATAGTTAATCTTAAGTTAAACTGTAACTAGAATTACATTCTGTGACTTGATTTAGCATCTATCAACTTTGACTTATTTTCCTCTGTCATCTTAACAAATGACATTGCTCTCCAGCAGGGGGGCAGAGCTTATTCCACATTCTACTTATTCCTCTAGCTTATTCTGGGTAGAGTTCACAACATGAAATAAACTCTGTTGCTACATGAAAACCCAGAAAAGAGCGAATCCAGGGGTGCCAAAGCACCCACTCCTCATTAGCTCAAAATATCCAGAGACAGACTCCAAGTCTGTAAGGAACTCATAGAAAGTAGAACAAATCGTGAAAAGCTCTATATTACGTAAATGTGCCCTGTATCATTGAATATTCTACTAAGATCTAAAGAGACCTTGCAGGCCAATCAACAGGTGACTGTTATGCATCGTAGGTGAAAAAAAAAGTAATATATTGTTAAAGCATGCAATATTTAATATTTGCAACGAAAGAAAGAATGACAAGTAATACAGACTCCCTTTTTGTGAAACCCCAAAATCACATTCATAGTTGACAAATTGATAGCAGCATTGTAAGCATATTATTGAGTAACTGTTTTGTAGATTTGGTCCACAGGGATCTTGTTTTTATTAGCAATGGAACAATGTTTTTCAATGTTTTTTTTTAAATGAAAGTCATTTTTTATTTAGCATTCTCAATGTCATATAGTCTTTGGTGTTGTTATATGTTTCTCTGTGTGTGCCAGTTTATATAATATCCCCTCGGGCATCAACAATAAGAATTCAAAAACTTCATTCCATTTAAATCGTCATGACGACTCTGTGATGTCACTGATGTTGCCACGGCTATGGACATCTTGTCCTATGGACAGAATGTTGACATTCTGTCCACATTCCATAGGGCATTCTGTCCACATATGACATCACAGAGAGTCATAGTCAGAGTTTAGATATAGCACCCACCGCTCAGGTAACTACCTAACCCAGAGGGGAGAAAACTCTCGTATCAGGGTCGGCTGGCTGGCTCGCTGGTTGGCTGTTTTATGCATGGGCTTGCTGGCGGGCTGGTTGGCCGGTTTTTTATTTTTTTATTTTTTAGTATAGTGAAACAAATAACATAAAAAAACTAAATAAAACTTCCTTCTTTTACAGAGGTTACAGGTTACAGACCGGTCTCTATTGGAAAACTAACGTTACGCTGACCAGCTGTTAAGCAGGACTCTGTAAATGTCTGTGAAACTTTACCAACCATGAGCCTGCGCATGTCTTGTCTCATCATTTTGATTTTCCTAACTACTTATTCATGAATTTTTTATGCAGTAATGGTTTTTGAGTTCTGTGCATGCACTTCTGTCAACAGAGATTACATCCAGCCAATCCAAATACGAGGTTTGTAACCAATTACATGCAGAGATACAAAAAAAATAATGTGTATATTGAACATTTTAAACATTTGCATATGCAAGTGTTTAAAATATTCAATATACACATTTTTTTTGTTTAAAAAGTACTTGGTTTCATGTAATATGGCTATTGTTTTTGGACATTTTTGATTGAACATGAGCTGATGTGGGGTTTCCAGGATAATTTGTGGTCCAATATTATCCCAAGAAATTTATATTCATTTACCCGTTCTAGTTCCACTATCATCAATCTTTGGGGTCGTGCTATTTTTAATTAGTCGAATACTAAATATAATATATTTAGTTTTACTTGGATTGAAGGATAGTTTATTGTGATCAAACCATGGCTTGATTCTGGAGAGTTCTCTGGTCATGTCGGCAATTAGTTGATGAAGATTTTCCCCAGATACATGCAATGATGTGTCATCTGCAAATAAGACACATTTCAATAAATCGGATACCTTACAGATATCAGTTGATATATAAAATGAACAACTTTGGACCAATCAAAGATAATGATTTAATAGTTATGAACGCTCAAGCATAGTTATAGTATAGTTATATCTAAACTGAACCGCCACAGACTTAAATACCAGCCGAGCGTTTTACAGAAGACTTGCCAAGAACAAACTGCTCTCTGCAGTGGGAGATGAGGCGGACCAAGCGGTATTGAGGCTTCTGAGGGTCGTATACTTAACAGCTGCTACATCCTGGATCTTGTTGTTAAGAAGGCTCAATGTTGACAAGCTAACAAAACAATAAACTTAAGTTAAACTGTAACTAGAATTACATTCTGTGACTTGATTTAGCATCTATCAACTTTGACTTATTTTCCTCTGTCATCTTAACAAATGACATTGCTCTCCAGCAGGGGGGCAGAGCTTATTCCACATTCTACTTATTCCTCTAGCTTATTCTGGGTAGAGTTCACAACATGAAATAAACTCTGTTGCTACATGAAAACCCAGAAAAGAGCGAATCCAGGGGTGCCAAAGCACCCACTCCTCATTAGCTCAAAATATCCAGAGACAGACTCCAAGTCTGTAAGGAACTCATAGAAAGTAGAACAAATCGTGAAAAGCTCTATATTACGTAAATGTGCCCTGTATCATTGAATATTCTACTAAGATCTAAAGAGACCTTGCAGGCCAATCAACAGGTGACTGTTATGCATCGTAGGTGAAAAAAAAAGTAATATATTGTTAAAGCATGCAATATTTAATATTTGCAACGAAAGAAAGAATGACAAGTAATACAGACTCCCTTTTTGTGAAACCCCAAAATCACATTCATAGTTGACAAATTGATAGCAGCATTGTAAGCATATTATTGAGTAACTGTTTTGTAGATTTGGTCCACAGGGATCTTGTTTTTATTAGCAATGGAACAATGTTTTTCAATGTTTTTTTTAAATGAAAGTCATTTTTTATTTAGCATTCTCAATGTCATATAGTCTTTGGTGTTGTTATATGTTTCTCTGTGTGTGCCAGTTTATATAATATCCCCTCGGGCATCAACAATAAGAATTCAAAAACTTCATTCCATTTAAATCGTCATGACGACTCTGTGATGTCACTGATGTTGCCACGGCTATGGACATCTTGTCCTATGGACAGAATGTTGACATTCTGTCCACATTCCATAGGGCATTCTGTCCACATATGACATCACAGAGAGTCATAGTCAGAGTTTAGATATAGCACCCACCGCTCAGGTAACTACCTAACCCAGAGGGGAGAAAACTCTCGTATCAGGGTCGGCTGGCTGGCTCGCTGGTTGGCTGTTTTATGCATGGGCTTGCTGGCGGGCTGGTTGGCCGGTTTTTTATTTTTTTATTTTTTAGTATAGTGAAACAAATAACATAAAAAAACTAAATAAAACTTCCTTCTTTTACAGAGGTTACAGGTTACAGACCGGTCTCTATTGGAAAACTAACGTTACGCTGACCAGCTGTTAAGCAGGACTCTGTAAATGTCTGTGAAACTTTACCAACCATGAGCCTGCGCATGTCTTGTCTCATCATTTTGATTTTCCTAACTACTTATTCATGAATTTTTTATGCAGTAATGGTTTTTGAGTTCTGTGCATGCACTTCTGTCAACAGAGATTACATCCAGCCAATCCAAATACGAGGTTTGTAACCAATTACATGCAGAGATACAAAAAAAATAATGTGTATATTGAACATTTTAAACATTTGCATATGCAAGTGTTTAAAATATTCAATATACACATTTTTTTTGTTTAAAAAGTACTTGGTTTCATGTAATATGGCTATTGTTTTTGGACATTTTTGATTGAACATGAGTGATGTGGGGTTTCCAGGATAATTTGTGGTCCAATATTATCCCAAGAAATTTATATTCATTTACCCGTTCTAGTTCCACTATCATCAATCTTTGGGGTCGTGCTATTTTTAATTAGTCGAATACTAAATATAATATATTTAGTTTTACTTGGATTGAAGGATAGTTTATTGTGATCAAACCATGGCTTGATTCTGGAGAGTTCTCTGGTCATGTCGGCAATTAGTTGATGAAGATTTTCCCCAGATACATGCAATGATGTGTCATCTGCAAATAAGACACATTTCAATAAATCGGATACCTTACAGATATCGTTGATATATAAAATGAACAACTTTGGACCAATCAAAGATAATGATTTAATAGTTATGAACACTCAAGCATAGTTAATCTTAAGTTAAACTGTAACTAGAATTACATTCTGTGACTTGATTTAGGCATCTATCAACTTTGACTTATTTTCCTCTGTCATCTTAACAAATGACATTGCTCTCCAGCAGGGGGGCAGAGCTTATTCCACATTCTACTTATTCCTCTAGCTTATTCTGGGTAGAGTTCACAACATGAAATAAACTCTGTTGCTACATGAAAACCCAGAAAAGAGCGAATCCAGGGGTGCCAAAGCACCCACTCCTCATTAGCTCAAAATATCCAGAGACAGACTCCAAGTCTGTAAGGAACTCATAGAAAGTAGAACAAATCGTGAAAAGCTCTATATTACGTAAATGTGCCCTGTATCATTGAATATTCTACTAAGATCTAAAGAGACCTTGCAGGCCAATCAACAGGTGACTGTTATGCATCGTAGGTGAAAAAAAAAGTAATATATTGTTAAAGCATGCAATATTTAATATTTGCAACGAAAGAAAGAATGACAAGTAATACAGACTCCCTTTTTGTGAAACCCCAAAATCACATTCATAGTTGACAAATTGATAGCAGCATTGTAAGCATATTATTGAGTAACTGTTTTGTAGATTTGGTCCACAGGGATCTTGTTTTTATTAGCAATGGAACAATGTTTTTCAATGTTTTTTTTTTAAATGAAAGTCATTTTTTATTTAGCATTCTCAATGTCATATAGTCTTTGGTGTTGTTATATGTTTCTCTGTGTGTGCCAGTTTATATAATATCCCCTCGGGCATCAACAATAAGAATTCAAAAACTTCATTCCATTTAAATCGTCATGACGACTCTGTGATGTCACTGATGTTGCCACGGCTATGGACATCTTGTCCTATGGACAGAATGTTGACATTCTGTCCACATTCCATAGGGCATTCTGTCCACATATGACATCACAGAGAGTCATAGTCAGAGTTTAGATATAGCACCCACCGCTCAGGTAACTACCTAACCCAGAGGGGAGAAAACTCTCGTATCAGGGTCGGCTGGCTGGCTCGCTGGTTGGCTGTTTTATGCATGGGCTTGCTGGCGGGCTGGTTGGCCGGTTTTTTATTTTTTTATTTTTTAGTATAGTGAAACAAATAACATAAAAAAACTAAATAAAACTTCCTTCTTTTACAGAGGTTACAGGTTACAGACCGGTCTCTATTGGAAAACTAACGTTACGCTGACCAGCTGTTAAGCAGGACTCTGTAAATGTCTGTGAAACTTTACCAACCATGAGCCTGCGCATGTCTTGTCTCATCATTTTGATTTTCCTAACTACTTATTCATGAATTTTTTATGCAGTAATGGTTTTTGAGTTCTGTGCATGCACTTCTGTCAACAGAGATTACATCCAGCCAATCCAAATACGAGGTTTGTAACCAATTACATGCAGAGATACAAAAAAAATAATGTGTATATTGAACATTTTAAACATTTGCATATGCAAGTGTTTAAAATATTCAATATACACATTTTTTTTGTTTAAAAAGTACTTGGTTTCATGTAATATGGCTATTGTTTTTGGACATTTTTGATTGAACATGAGCGATGTGGGGTTTCCAGGATAATTTGTGGTCCAATATTATCCCAAGAAATTTATATTCATTTACCCGTTCTAGTTCCACTATCATCAATCTTTGGGGTCGTGCTATTTTTAATTAGTCGAATACTAAATATAATATATTTAGTTTTACTTGGATTGAAGGATAGTTTATTGTGATCAAACCATGGCTTGATTCTGGAGAGTTCTCTGGTCATGTCGGCAATTAGTTGATGAAGATTTTCCCCAGATACATGCAATGATGTGTCATCTGCAAATAAGACACATTTCAATAAATCGGATACCTTACAGATATCGTTGATATATAAAATGAACAACTTTGGACCAATCAAAGATAATGATTTAATAGTTATGAACACTCAAGCATAGTTATCTTAAGTTAAACTGTAACTAGAATTACATTCTGTGACTTGATTTAGCATCTATCAACTTTGACTTATTTTCCTCTGTCATCTTAACAAATGACATTGCTCTCCAGCAGGGGGGCAGAGCTTATTCCACATTCTACTTATTCCTCTAGCTTATTCTGGGTAGAGTTCACAACATGAAATAAACTCTGTTGCTACATGAAAACCCAGAAAAGAGCGAATCCAGGGGTGCCAAAGCACCCACTCCTCATTAGCTCAAAATATCCAGAGACAGACTCCAAGTCTGTAAGGAACTCATAGAAAGTAGAACAAATCGTGAAAAGCTCTATATTACGTAAATGTGCCCTGTATCATTGAATATTCTACTAAGATCTAAAGAGACCTTGCAGGCCAATCAACAGGTGACTGTTATGCATCGTAGGTGAAAAAAAAAGTAATATATTGTTAAAGCATGCAATATTTAATATTTGCAACGAAAGAAAGAATGACAAGTAATACAGACTCCCTTTTTGTGAAACCCCAAAATCACATTCATAGTTGACAAATTGATAGCAGCATTGTAAGCATATTATTGAGTAACTGTTTTGTAGATTTGGTCCACAGGGATCTTGTTTTTATTAGCAATGGAACAATGTTTTTCAATGTTTTTTTTAAATGAAAGTCATTTTTTATTTAGCATTCTCAATGTCATATAGTCTTTGGTGTTGTTATATGTTTCTCTGTGTGTGCCAGTTTATATAATATCCCCTCGGGCATCAACAATAAGAATTCAAAAACTTCATTCCATTTAAATCGTCATGACGACTCTGTGATGTCACTGATGTTGCCACGGCTATGGACATCTTGTCCTATGGACAGAATGTTGACATTCTGTCCACATTCCATAGGGCATTCTGTCCACATATGACATCACAGAGAGTCATAGTCAGAGTTTAGATATAGCACCCACCGCTCAGGTAACTACCTAACCCAGAGGGGAGAAAACTCTCGTATCAGGGTCGGCTGGCTGGCTCGCTGGTTGGCTGTTTTATGCATGGGCTTGCTGGCGGGCTGGTTGGCCGGTTTTTTATTTTTTTATTTTTTAGTATAGTGAAACAAATAACATAAAAAAACTAAATAAAACTTCCTTCTTTTACAGAGGTTACAGGTTACAGACCGGTCTCTATTGGAAAACTAACGTTACGCTGACCAGCTGTTAAGCAGGACTCTGTAAATGTCTGTGAAACTTTACCAACCATGAGCCTGCGCATGTCTTGTCTCATCATTTTGATTTTCCAACTACTTATTCATGAATTTTTTATGCAGTAATGGTTTTTGAGTTCTGTGCATGCACTTCTGTCAACAGAGATTACATCCAGCCAATCCAAATACGAGGTTTGTAACCAATTACATGCAGAGATACAAAAAAAATAATGTGTATATTGAACATTTTAAACATTTGCATATGCAAGTGTTTAAAATATTCAATATACACATTTTTTTTGTTTAAAAAGTACTTGGTTTCATGTAATATGGCTATTGTTTTTGGACATTTTTGATTGAACATGAGCGATGTGGGGTTTCCAGGATAATTTGTGGTCCAATATTATCCCAAGAAATTTATATTCATTTACCCGTTCTAGTTCCACTATCATCAATCTTTGGGGTCGTGCTATTTTTAATTAGTCGAATACTAAATATAATATATTTAGTTTTACTTGGATTGAAGGATAGTTTATTGTGATCAAACCATGGCTTGATTCTGGAGAGTTCTCTGGTCATGTCGGCAATTAGTTGATGAAGATTTTCCCCAGATACATGCAATGATGTGTCATCTGCAAATAAGACACATTTCAATAAATCGGATACCTTACAGATATCGTTGATATATAAAATGAACAACTTTGGACCAATCAAAGATAATGATTTAATAGTTATGAACACTCAAGCATAGTTATCTTAAGTTAAACTGTAACTAGAATTACATTCTGTGACTTGATTTAGCATCTATCAACTTTGACTTATTTTCCTCTGTCATCTTAACAAATGACATTGCTCTCCAGCAGGGGGGCAGAGCTTATTCCACATTCTACTTATTCCTCTAGCTTATTCTGGGTAGAGTTCACAACATGAAATAAACTCTGTTGCTACATGAAAACCCAGAAAAGAGCGAATCCAGGGGTGCCAAAGCACCCACTCCTCATTAGCTCAAAATATCCAGAGACAGACTCCAAGTCTGTAAGGAACTCATAGAAAGTAGAACAAATCGTGAAAAGCTCTATATTACGTAAATGTGCCCTGTATCATTGAATATTCTACTAAGATCTAAAGAGACCTTGCAGGCCAATCAACAGGTGACTGTTATGCATCGTAGGTGAAAAAAAAAGTAATATATTGTTAAAGCATGCAATATTTAATATTTGCAACGAAAGAAAGAATGACAAGTAATACAGACTCCCTTTTTGTGAAACCCCAAAATCACATTCATAGTTGACAAATTGATAGCAGCATTGTAAGCATATTATTGAGTAACTGTTTTGTAGATTTGGTCCACAGGGATCTTGTTTTTATTAGCAATGGAACAATGTTTTTCAATGTTTTTTTTAAATGAAAGTCATTTTTTATTTAGCATTCTCAATGTCATATAGTCTTTGGTGTTGTTATATGTTTCTCTGTGTGTGCCAGTTTATATAATATCCCCTCGGGCATCAACAATAAGAATTCAAAAACTTCATTCCATTTAAATCGTCATGACGACTCTGTGATGTCACTGATGTTGCCACGGCTATGGACATCTTGTCCTATGGACAGAATGTTGACATTCTGTCCACATTCCATAGGGCATTCTGTCCACATATGACATCACAGAGAGTCATAGTCAGAGTTTAGATATAGCACCCACCGCTCAGGTAACTACCTAACCCAGAGGGGAGAAAACTCTCGTATCAGGGTCGGCTGGCTGGCTCGCTGGTTGGCTGTTTTATGCATGGGCTTGCTGGCGGGCTGGTTGGCCGGTTTTTTATTTTTTTATTTTTTAGTATAGTGAAACAAATAACATAAAAAAACTAAATAAAACTTCCTTCTTTTACAGAGGTTACAGGTTACAGACCGGTCTCTATTGGAAAACTAACGTTACGCTGACCAGCTGTTAAGCAGGACTCTGTAAATGTCTGTGAAACTTTACCAACCATGAGCCTGCGCATGTCTTGTCTCATCATTTTGATTTTCTAACTACTTATTCATGAATTTTTTATGCAGTAATGGTTTTTGAGTTCTGTGCATGCACTTCTGTCAACAGAGATTACATCCAGCCAATCCAAATACGAGGTTTGTAACCAATTACATGCAGAGATACAAAAAAAATAATGTGTATATTGAACATTTTAAACATTTGCATATGCAAGTGTTTAAAATATTCAATATACACATTTTTTTTGTTTAAAAAGTACTTGGTTTCATGTAATATGGCTATTGTTTTTGGACATTTTTGATTGAACATGAGCGATGTGGGGTTTCCAGGATAATTTGTGGTCCAATATTATCCCAAGAAATTTATATTCATTTACCCGTTCTAGTTCCACTATCATCAATCTTTGGGGTCGTGCTATTTTTAATTAGTCGAATACTAAATATAATATATTTAGTTTTACTTGGATTGAAGGATAGTTTATTGTGATCAAACCATGGCTTGATTCTGGAGAGTTCTCTGGTCATGTCGGCAATTAGTTGATGAAGATTTTCCCCAGATACATGCAATGATGTGTCATCTGCAAATAAGACACATTTCAATAAATCGGATACCTTACAGATATCATTGATATATAAAATGAACAACTTTGGACCAATCAAAGATAATGATTTAATAGTTATGAACGCTCAAGCATAGTTATAGTATAGTTATATCTAAACTGAACCGCCACAGACTTAAATACCAGCCGAGCGTTTTACAGAAGACTTGCCAAGAACAAACTGCTCTCTGCAGTGGGAGATGAGGCGGACCAAGCGGTATTGAGGCTTCTGAGGGTCGTATACTTAACAGCTGCTACATCCTGGATCTTGTTGTTAAGAAGGCTCAATGTTGACAAGCTAACAAAACAATAAACTTAAGTTAAACTGTAACTAGAATTACATTCTGTGACTTGATTTAGCATCTATCAACTTTGACTTATTTTCCTCTGTCATCTTAACAAATGACATTGCTCTCCAGCAGGGGGGCAGAGCTTATTCCACATTCTACTTATTCCTCTAGCTTATTCTGGGTAGAGTTCACAACATGAAATAAACTCTGTTGCTACATGAAAACCCAGAAAAGAGCGAATCCAGGGGTGCCAAAGCACCCACTCCTCATTAGCTCAAAATATCCAGAGACAGACTCCAAGTCTGTAAGGAACTCATAGAAAGTAGAACAAATCGTGAAAAGCTCTATATTACGTAAATGTGCCCTGTATCATTGAATATTCTACTAAGATCTAAAGAGACCTTGCAGGCCAATCAACAGGTGACTGTTATGCATCGTAGGTGAAAAAAAAAGTAATATATTGTTAAAGCATGCAATATTTAATATTTGCAACGAAAGAAAGAATGACAAGTAATACAGACTCCCTTTTTGTGAAACCCCAAAATCACATTCATAGTTGACAAATTGATAGCAGCATTGTAAGCATATTATTGAGTAACTGTTTTGTAGATTTGGTCCACAGGGATCTTGTTTTTATTAGCAATGGAACAATGTTTTTCAATGTTTTTTTTAAATGAAAGTCATTTTTTATTTAGCATTCTCAATGTCATATAGTCTTTGGTGTTGTTATATGTTTCTCTGTGTGTGCCAGTTTATATAATATCCCCTCGGGCATCAACAATAAGAATTCAAAAACTTCATTCCATTTAAATCGTCATGACGACTCTGTGATGTCACTGATGTTGCCACGGCTATGGACATCTTGTCCTATGGACAGAATGTTGACATTCTGTCCACATTCCATAGGGCATTCTGTCCACATATGACATCACAGAGAGTCATAGTCAGAGTTTAGATATAGCACCCACCGCTCAGGTAACTACCTAACCCAGAGGGGAGAAAACTCTCGTATCAGGGTCGGCTGGCTGGCTCGCTGGTTGGCTGTTTTATGCATGGGCTTGCTGGCGGGCTGGTTGGCCGGTTTTTTATTTTTTTATTTTTTAGTATAGTGAAACAAATAACATAAAAAAACTAAATAAAACTTCCTTCTTTTACAGAGGTTACAGGTTACAGACCGGTCTCTATTGGAAAACTAACGTTACGCTGACCAGCTGTTAAGCAGGACTCTGTAAATGTCTGTGAAACTTTACCAACCATGAGCCTGCGCATGTCTTGTCTCATCATTTTGATTTTCCAACTACTTATTCATGAATTTTTTATGCAGTAATGGTTTTTGAGTTCTGTGCATGCACTTCTGTCAACAGAGATTACATCCAGCCAATCCAAATACGAGGTTTGTAACCAATTACATGCAGAGATACAAAAAAAATAATGTGTATATTGAACATTTTAAACATTTGCATATGCAAGTGTTTAAAATATTCAATATACACATTTTTTTTGTTTAAAAAGTACTTGGTTTCATGTAATATGGCTATTGTTTTTGGACATTTTTGATTGAACATGAGGCATGTGGGGTTTCCAGGATAATTTGTGGTCCAATATTATCCCAAGAAATTTATATTCATTTACCCGTTCTAGTTCCACTATCATCAATCTTTGGGGTCGTGCTATTTTTAATTAGTCGAATACTAAATATAATATATTTAGTTTTACTTGGATTGAAGGATAGTTTATTGTGATCAAACCATGGCTTGATTCTGGAGAGTTCTCTGGTCATGTCGGCAATTAGTTGATGAAGATTTTCCCCAGATACATGCAATGATGTGTCATCTGCAAATAAGACACATTTCAATAAATCGGATACCTTACAGATATCGTTGATATATAAAATGAACAACTTTGGACCAATCAAAGATAATGATTTAATAGTTATGAACACTCAAGCATAGTTATCTTAAGTTAAACTGTAACTAGAATTACATTCTGTGACTTGATTTAGCATCTATCAACTTTGACTTATTTTCCTCTGTCATCTTAACAAATGACATTGCTCTCCAGCAGGGGGGCAGAGCTTATTCCACATTCTACTTATTCCTCTAGCTTATTCTGGGTAGAGTTCACAACATGAAATAAACTCTGTTGCTACATGAAAACCCAGAAAAGAGCGAATCCAGGGGTGCCAAAGCACCCACTCCTCATTAGCTCAAAATATCCAGAGACAGACTCCAAGTCTGTAAGGAACTCATAGAAAGTAGAACAAATCGTGAAAAGCTCTATATTACGTAAATGTGCCCTGTATCATTGAATATTCTACTAAGATCTAAAGAGACCTTGCAGGCCAATCAACAGGTGACTGTTATGCATCGTAGGTGAAAAAAAAAGTAATATATTGTTAAAGCATGCAATATTTAATATTTGCAACGAAAGAAAGAATGACAAGTAATACAGACTCCCTTTTTGTGAAACCCCAAAATCACATTCATAGTTGACAAATTGATAGCAGCATTGTAAGCATATTATTGAGTAACTGTTTTGTAGATTTGGTCCACAGGGATCTTGTTTTTATTAGCAATGGAACAATGTTTTTCAATGTTTTTTTTTAAATGAAAGTCATTTTTTATTTAGCATTCTCAATGTCATATAGTCTTTGGTGTTGTTATATGTTTCTCTGTGTGTGCCAGTTTATATAATATCCCCTCGGGCATCAACAATAAGAATTCAAAAACTTCATTCCATTTAAATCGTCATGACGACTCTGTGATGTCACTGATGTTGCCACGGCTATGGACATCTTGTCCTATGGACAGAATGTTGACATTCTGTCCACATTCCATAGGGCATTCTGTCCACATATGACATCACAGAGAGTCATAGTCAGAGTTTAGATATAGCACCCACCGCTCAGGTAACTACCTAACCCAGAGGGGAGAAAACTCTCGTATCAGGGTCGGCTGGCTGGCTCGCTGGTTGGCTGTTTTATGCATGGGCTTGCTGGCGGGCTGGTTGGCCGGTTTTTTATTTTTTTATTTTTTAGTATAGTGAAACAAATAACATAAAAAAACTAAATAAAACTTCCTTCTTTTACAGAGGTTACAGGTTACAGACCGGTCTCTATTGGAAAACTAACGTTACGCTGACCAGCTGTTAAGCAGGACTCTGTAAATGTCTGTGAAACTTTACCAACCATGAGCCTGCGCATGTCTTGTCTCATCATTTTGATTTTCCTAACTACTTATTCATGAATTTTTTATGCAGTAATGGTTTTTGAGTTCTGTGCATGCACTTCTGTCAACAGAGATTACATCCAGCCAATCCAAATACGAGGTTTGTAACCAATTACATGCAGAGATACAAAAAAAATAATGTGTATATTGAACATTTTAAACATTTGCATATGCAAGTGTTTAAAATATTCAATATACACATTTTTTTTGTTTAAAAAGTACTTGGTTTCATGTAATATGGCTATTGTTTTTGGACATTTTTGATTGAACATGAGCGATGTGGGGTTTCCAGGATAATTTGTGGTCCAATATTATCCCAAGAAATTTATATTCATTTACCCGTTCTAGTTCCACTATCATCAATCTTTGGGGTCGTGCTATTTTTAATTAGTCGAATACTAAATATAATATATTCAGTTTTACTTGGATTGAAGGATAGTTTATTGTGATCAAACCATGGCTTGATTCTGGAGAGTTCTCTGGTCATGTCGGCAATTAGTTGATGAAGATTTTCCCCAGATACATGCAATGATGTGTCATCTGCAAATAAGACACATTTCAATAAATCGGATACCTTACAGATATCGTTGATATATAAAATGAACAACTTTGGACCAATCAAAGATAATGATTTAATAGTTATGAACACTCAAGCATAGTTATCTTAAGTTAAACTGTAACTAGAATTACATTCTGTGACTTGATTTAGCATCTATCAACTTTGACTTATTTTCCTCTGTCATCTTAACAAATGACATTGCTCTCCAGCAGGGGGGCAGAGCTTATTCCACATTCTACTTATTCCTCTAGCTTATTCTGGGTAGAGTTCACAACATGAAATAAACTCTGTTGCTACATGAAAACCCAGAAAAGAGCGAATCCAGGGGTGCCAAAGCACCCACTCCTCATTAGCTCAAAATATCCAGAGACAGACTCCAAGTCTGTAAGGAACTCATAGAAAGTAGAACAAATCGTGAAAAGCTCTATATTACGTAAATGTGCCCTGTATCATTGAATATTCTACTAAGATCTAAAGAGACCTTGCAGGCCAATCAACAGGTGACTGTTATGCATCGTAGGTGAAAAAAAAAGTAATATATTGTTAAAGCATGCAATATTTAATATTTGCAACGAAAGAAAGAATGACAAGTAATACAGACTCCCTTTTTGTGAAACCCCAAAATCACATTCATAGTTGACAAATTGATAGCAGCATTGTAAGCATATTATTGAGTAACTGTTTTGTAGATTTGGTCCACAGGGATCTTGTTTTTATTAGCAATGGAACAATGTTTTTCAATGTTTTTTTTAAATGAAAGTCATTTTTTATTTAGCATTCTCAATGTCATATAGTCTTTGGTGTTGTTATATGTTTCTCTGTGTGTGCCAGTTTATATAATATCCCCTCGGGCATCAACAATAAGAATTCAAAAACTTCATTCCATTTAAATCGTCATGACGACTCTGTGATGTCACTGATGTTGCCACGGCTATGGACATCTTGTCCTATGGACAGAATGTTGACATTCTGTCCACATTCCATAGGGCATTCTGTCCACATATGACATCACAGAGAGTCATAGTCAGAGTTTAGATATAGCACCCACCGCTCAGGTAACTACCTAACCCAGAGGGGAGAAAACTCTCGTATCAGGGTCGGCTGGCTGGCTCGCTGGTTGGCTGTTTTATGCATGGGCTTGCTGGCGGGCTGGTTGGCCGGTTTTTTATTTTTTTATTTTTTAGTATAGTGAAACAAATAACATAAAAAAACTAAATAAAACTTCCTTCTTTTACAGAGGTTACAGGTTACAGACCGGTCTCTATTGGAAAACTAACGTTACGCTGACCAGCTGTTAAGCAGGACTCTGTAAATGTCTGTGAAACTTTACCAACCATGAGCCTGCGCATGTCTTGTCTCATCATTTTGATTTTCTAACTACTTATTCATGAATTTTTTATGCAGTAATGGTTTTTGAGTTCTGTGCATGCACTTCTGTCAACAGAGATTACATCCAGCCAATCCAAATACGAGGTTTGTAACCAATTACATGCAGAGATACAAAAAAAATAATGTGTATATTGAACATTTTAAACATTTGCATATGCAAGTGTTTAAAATATTCAATATACACATTTTTTTTGTTTAAAAAGTACTTGGTTTCATGTAATATGGCTATTGTTTTTGGACATTTTTGATTGAACATGAGCGATGTGGGGTTTCCAGGATAATTTGTGGTCCAATATTATCCCAAGAAATTTATATTCATTTACCCGTTCTAGTTCCACTATCATCAATCTTTGGGGTCGTGCTATTTTTAATTAGTCGAATACTAAATATAATATATTTAGTTTTACTTGGATTGAAGGATAGTTTATTGTGATCAAACCATGGCTTGATTCTGGAGAGTTCTCTGGTCATGTCGGCAATTAGTTGATGAAGATTTTCCCCAGATACATGCAATGATGTGTCATCTGCAAATAAGACACATTTCAATAAATCGGATACCTTACAGATATCGTTGATATATAAAATGAACAACTTTGGACCAATCAAAGATAATGATTTAATAGTTATGAACACTCAAGCATAGTTATCTTAAGTTAAACTGTAACTAGAATTACATTCTGTGACTTGATTTAGCATCTATCAACTTTGACTTATTTTCCTCTGTCATCTTAACAAATGACATTGCTCTCCAGCAGGGGGGCAGAGCTTATTCCACATTCTACTTATTCCTCTAGCTTATTCTGGGTAGAGTTCACAACATGAAATAAACTCTGTTGCTACATGAAAACCCAGAAAAGAGCGAATCCAGGGGTGCCAAAGCACCCACTCCTCATTAGCTCAAAATATCCAGAGACAGACTCCAAGTCTGTAAGGAACTCATAGAAAGTAGAACAAATCGTGAAAAGCTCTATATTACGTAAATGTGCCCTGTATCATTGAATATTCTACTAAGATCTAAAGAGACCTTGCAGGCCAATCAACAGGTGACTGTTATGCATCGTAGGTGAAAAAAAAAGTAATATATTGTTAAAGCATGCAATATTTAATATTTGCAACGAAAGAAAGAATGACAAGTAATACAGACTCCCTTTTTGTGAAACCCCAAAATCACATTCATAGTTGACAAATTGATAGCAGCATTGTAAGCATATTATTGAGTAACTGTTTTGTAGATTTGGTCCACAGGGATCTTGTTTTTATTAGCAATGGAACAATGTTTTTCAATGTTTTTTTTAAATGAAAGTCATTTTTTATTTAGCATTCTCAATGTCATATAGTCTTTGGTGTTGTTATATGTTTCTCTGTGTGTGCCAGTTTATATAATATCCCCTCGGGCATCAACAATAAGAATTCAAAAACTTCATTCCATTTAAATCGTCATGACGACTCTGTGATGTCACTGATGTTGCCACGGCTATGGACATCTTGTCCTATGGACAGAATGTTGACATTCTGTCCACATTCCATAGGGCATTCTGTCCACATATGACATCACAGAGAGTCATAGTCAGAGTTTAGATATAGCACCCACCGCTCAGGTAACTACCTAACCCAGAGGGGAGAAAACTCTCGTATCAGGGTCGGCTGGCTGGCTCGCTGGTTGGCTGTTTTATGCATGGGCTTGCTGGCGGGCTGGTTGGCCGGTTTTTTATTTTTTTATTTTTTAGTATAGTGAAACAAATAACATAAAAAAACTAAATAAAACTTCCTTCTTTTACAGAGGTTACAGGTTACAGACCGGTCTCTATTGGAAAACTAACGTTACGCTGACCAGCTGTTAAGCAGGACTCTGTAAATGTCTGTGAAACTTTACCAACCATGAGCCTGCGCATGTCTTGTCTCATCATTTTGATTTTCCTAACTACTTATTCATGAATTTTTTATGCAGTAATGGTTTTTGAGTTCTGTGCATGCACTTCTGTCAACAGAGATTACATCCAGCCAATCCAAATACGAGGTTTGTAACCAATTACATGCAGAGATACAAAAAAAATAATGTGTATATTGAACATTTTAAACATTTGCATATGCAAGTGTTTAAAATATTCAATATACACATTTTTTTTGTTTAAAAAGTACTTGGTTTCATGTAATATGGCTATTGTTTTTGGACATTTTTGATTGAACATGAGCGATGTGGGGTTTCCAGGAT
>JAHWDR010000207.1:0-25000 GCA_021346845.1 Apeltes quadracus
TACAGGGGATGTGCAGTTGTATCATTCACTTGCATGTAAACAGGTAACGGATGCCATGTAATACATTCCAGGATGCGTATCAGCAACAGTGAACACAACACAATGTCATATGGGATACGAAGGATCCGTAACTCTAATACTGGTAGAATAAAAGATACAAAACATACCGTTCGAGGGGTACAAATACCATATTGTGCGGATGCGCATAACAAATCAGTATAAAAAGGATATCAGTATAAAAATATAACATATTAAAGAGATACCGTATAAAACCCAGACTACCCTGCCTGTCACGGTACATAATACTTCATTTCCCTATTCAGTGACCCCTGTACCAGGCACACATAGCCCACCTGGGTAATGCGTATAGTACTTCCCTGTCAGTGGGTTATCTCACATACCGCTGGAATAGCACCGCAGCGTACCATAAGATGTACATGTGCATCCATAATACGTACTACATATATACATCGTCATTCGACGTGGGAATGTAACTGTGCTGCGCTTCGTACGCCGTGTACTCTTTGGACATGTCGAGTGTGGGAACGTGTGCCCTCTCGGGCGCTCTTATCTCCACATCCGCCCCCGCCTGCATAGACGCATCGCGGGGCATAGCCACGGTATCCGCCGGCCCCTCCACATCTAAAGGCGGAGTGAGCTTTTTGCATATGGCAGACACATGATACCATAGGTCCCCCCGGAGCGTAGGACACGTGGTTGCTACATGGAATAGGCAGTCACTGCGCCCATACATCGCCCTCAGACGTGCCGCTAATGCATACATGTACACTGAGAACCGTGATACTACGTCGGCCGGCAGATCGCTAACATGCATTCTGGTATTTGTATCCTTGTGTACAAACCATATTGCAAGTATGGTGGAGTCCTGGAACAGGAAACAGCACCAGTGCATAGCCCATATCTGATCATGTGCAAGTGGATGGGTCTCATATGTTGATATCCTAGTCGCGCCGGCTGCGACGACGTGGTCTGCGAAGGTAGGATTGTAGACCAGGGATACATACGCCACAGCCTCATCCATTGTGTACGTCCCTTCAAAGTTGCGTCGATGGAGATCCTTAATCAACATTATGTCACCTGTGGATACATATATTCCAATTATTCATTAGCCGTTTACACACTGGTCGCAAGGAGAAGGTGATATGTGCGATGCCGTGTGGACCTACCCCAAGTCGTAGCTTTGGATACACCGAGCCACATTCCGATGTCATAGGGATCCATGACGCCTCGTGGAGCGGTCCTGAGATCCTGAAAACTGCTGCCGCATTCCCACAATATCTGATCGGTGACCCAGTTGACCACGGTTCTCTGTGATTCCAATCTGTGTGTCGCACAGATGATCTTCATACCAGTGCGTTGTACACAAAAGAGACACGAGGCCCTTTTGCAACATGGAAATTGTATTGGACAGTTGGACAGTAACTTGTTCTTCGTCACTTTAACTCGGGTGTTGAATTCAGTGTCGCAGACACTGCATCGACTGTTCTCCTGCCATATTTGTAGCAGTAGGTCTGTATTCCATGCTGCGCCTCCACCAGTCACCGTTGGATACTGCCGTCCGGGGTACGTCGGGAGTGGGTGATCCGAGGTGGATGACGGCGACTGATTTGTCGTATGTACGTGCGGTCTGGTCGGCGGTGGTAGTAGAGGCGGCGGCATGACGATGGATTGGGGCGACGTGATAGCGGGTGGACCTGGGTGGGGGTCGCATTGGCGGTGTGCATACCCCGGCGACGGCGATTGCTGTGATTCGTACCGCTGTACATACACAGGTGACTGCTGTGGTTCGTACTGTGACACTACGTGATCGTACCGCGTTGGCGGCACATGAACATACTCAAGTGGCGACGACATGCGCTCCTGTTGCGTCTCACGTCCTATCGGTGGCGTGTTACGGCCCGGCGTGTTACGGCCCGGCGTACACTGACCTTGCTGTGATGGCCGCTGCAGGTGATCCGGTTCCACCGGTGACATGCGACTACATTGTACTGGAGACGCATGCTGTCTGTACGTCGGCGACACAACGGCAGACTGGTACGGTACCTGTATTGACGGTTCGGGTACCAGAAGGGGGTTAGGGCTGGGGATGGTGGGTCGCACGTGCCCTGGCGATGACATGTCATCTGGCGGTCCCAGCGCACTGATCTCATCGCACATACTGCTGAGACATATTATGCTCTGTTCGACATCATTGCAGTGTTGTTCAACGGGATCCCGCGCACAGGGATCGAGCTCCTCTTCACCGTCGGGATATGTGTCACTGCTGAGGTACGCGGACCTTACAGCAGATATGGCATCCAGTCCTTCGATCTCCAGGATAGATTCTATAGCACTGTTCGTCCTGTCTCGGTCGTCTCCAATCACACATGGCCCGTCGGCTTGCCATCCGCCACAGATACCCTGGTCGATGGTATCCAGCGGTACAGGGTCTCTCTCTGGAACTGGGGGTATAGGCGCATTCGATTGGCACATGTCCCCTATCGCAGTATCGGCGTTCTCGCCTTCTAAAGTCAGGTCTATACTGGGAACATATACCTCGCCGTCCAGTGGTGCGCGAAGGACAGTGGTTACAGTAGCCGGGGCGCCTGCGGTATCAGGCGGTTCATTGGCATCAGCGACAGCCGCTGATGCCCAATCGTCTTTATACGGTGAACGCGCCATCCTACGCAATGTAACCGTCGCCACCTTCCTCTCCATCTGCCCTGGTGCCTCTTTACCGCCTCCTGCATCGCGTGTCTCTTCGCAATTGCCGGATGCAGTGGGCATAACGACGAGAGCGTCCCTCTTGAGGCGCCGCCTCTTTGGCGGGCTGACCTTCGGCGCCCGGGCTTTTGGCGGACTGACCTTCGGCGGACTGGCCTTTGACGCAGGGGCCTTTGACGCAGGGGCCTTTGGCGCAGGGGCCTTTGACGCAGGGGCCTTTGACGCAGGGGCCTTTGACGCAGGGGCCTTTGACGCAGGGGCCTTTGACGCAGGGGCCTTTGCACTTCCGTCCTCAGAATCTGAGGACTCTGAGGATCCCGAGGACGAACTGGATGACGACGACGATGACGACGACGACGATTCACTGGACTCAGAGTCAGATCCCGGCCCTGCTTCCCTCGTTGTAGTAGCGCATGTACCCGCAGAGGCCGCAGGGGGATCCTGCCCATCTCCGCAATTGACGGTTGGTATTTTCGAGATAGTGGCCCTCGTATCTGATGTGTACTCGCCTTCTTCCTCGGTGTCCGAGGATATCACCGTGGATGCCGCTGGCTCCTTCCATCCGCGCTTCCTGCCGGTGCATCCGGTGATAGGTGGACCCCTGGTTATGCAAAGGTCTGTCCGGTTACTGGTGCGGGATACATGTGCGTCATACGTTGGCCGCTGCCCCCTGTCACCATGATCGGCTTTAGGTATCTTGTAGGTATTTGTAACTTTGGGATGGCCGCGCATCGGCGGACCTCTGTGTTGTTTATAGGCACCGTTACGGGTCGATTCGCCTTTGCGTAGTGGCCCGGGTCCTGGCACGTTCGCGTAGGGTCTTCTGGGTTTGACTTGTCTGAGTCTCCCCCAGTCGTCCGCCATTGCCTGGCCCCGTTGACGTCCATGTTTGTCGTGGGGCCGCTGTGTGCGAGATGAACAACGGTAAGGTTCTAGTCAATAAAGACACATCGTAGTAAGTGTACTCATATGCGTGGATGCAGTATTACATACCGTGTTATCATACGGGTTATATCTACTGCTGGGTCGCTCGAGCATGTTTGCTTGGCTCTGTCGGGGCGGACCGGGCCGCGGACCGGTCCCGGGTCTATTGAGCCTCTCGAAGTCCGATACGCGTGGCACCCTTGTAGCGGTACGATGTTTCGTATACGCAGACGATGGCTTGAATGGTCGATCGTAGCGGCCGTGTGCCTGGTCGTATTGATCCAGTGCCTGTTGTTGGTCGACGACGCGCCTCATGAACAGGTTGTCCCTCAGGGTGCCACTTGCAGCCGTGTTCATCTTCACGCGACTATTATCATCGGTATCTGTGGATCATTTAAACAGGGTGAACATTGTGTTTATATACTGTCACCTTAATCCTATAATTACACATAAGGGATTAAATGATGTTCCCGTGAATGATGACTGATATGTGTACTGGTATCGCATTTGGTTCCATTACAAGCGGTAACCTAGGCGTAGTCATAGTAACATTCCAAAATACCAATGGGTAAATACATGGTACTGACCGCGATACACTGACGATCATTGAATGTTGAGGGCTCTGTTGTCTCCTCGTGTCGGACTACACTGGAGGGACAGTGAACTGTATATTGAATTATATACAAGTGCCTTGCCTACTCTAATATGTGCTACGTGGCCCTGTATTACCCGAAGGGTACTACGTGGCCGTGTATATAATTGCGTGTACTACGTGGCCGTATGAACGGATGGACGGTGCTACGTGGCCCTGCAGTGACCGGCATTACCCGAAGGGTACTGCGTGGCCGTATGAACGGATGGACGGTGCTACGTGGCCCTGCAGTGACCGGCATTACCCGAAGGGTACTACGTGGCCGTGTATATAATTACGTGTACTACGTGGCCGTATGAACGGATGGACGGTGCTACGTGGCCCTGCAGTGACCGGCATTACCCGAAGGGTACTGCGTGGCCGTATGAACGGATGGACGGTGCTACGTGGCCCTGCAGTGACCGGCATTACCCGAAGGGTACTACGTGGCCGTGTATATAATTGCGTGTACTACGTGGCCGTATGAACGGATGGACGGTGCTACGTGGCCGTATGAACGGATGGACGGTGCTACGTGGCCGCGTGAATGGATGGGCGGTGGTACATACACTGCTGACCGGTGGATGCTGGGGCTCCGTTGTCTCCTCGCGGCGGTCTCCACTGGAGGGACACCGACCTAGATGTTGAATTATATACACGTGCCTTGCCTACTCTAATATGTGCTACGTGGCCGCCCAGGCGGCTGAAGAGTGTTACGTGGCCTTGTACATAACTGTGTGTGTTACGTGGCCGTGTGAACGGATGGACGGTACTACGTGGCCGCCCGTGCGCAAGGGCCGTCCTGCGGGGCCGTCTGCTTCGGGTAAGGACTACGTGGCTGTGAGCGTATTACACGCCGACCATAGCACTACATAAGGGCTATGGTAATACCTGGCCCTCAGATGAGAGTAATGTGGCTTTTTTTTGCGAGGAGTGAAGCCATTACCCGACTGTGCTGTATCGATCACGGCCATGGAACTGTCGAAATACCATAAGTATACATCGAATGACACTACGCAACCACTGTGATCATCCAGTTCTCCCCGAACACACATGTGTATGACGTGACTGTAGAGGTCCGTCCTTTCCAACGCACGGGTATCGTATCCGAAGTGTATGAATTCCATACGCGTATGTGCCTATCTGTGTAGAAAATGTACGTGATCTACGCATGAATATACACGATGTATAATACAACGCAGGGTAGTGGGCTGCGTAAACCTACTCGATTCCATGGATGTGCACTCGGACCTTCAATATCCACCGACGTGTTGCCAAAGAACAGGCGAGTTCTATTCCTGTCACTGTCCACTAAAGAACTCACAACGCCGGACGGCACACTCGCACTATCGGCCATGTCCCCGAATGTGAAATCTACATTCCAGTGGCTCCTATATCTCACATACCAACTCAAGGGCGATGTATTACAGATAACGATGGAAAACCCCGACTACACGAACATGGGCCTCAATGTGCGGGGAGGATCAGGCGGGAGCCAGGATGTTCTGTTTCATACTCCCCATGCCAGGCAAACATCCAAGAAAAACAATACGGTGACCTCACTCAGTTCATGTAGCATGATACTGTGAATGTAATGAAATGTTCATTCATGAAGCTTTCAAATGGTGCGGAAGAAACTCGCTCTGTTAAACAGGGTAATGATTTCGGGACCGTTTGACTGCGACAAGGCTCTATCCGACAGTATCGATATTTCCAAGGACACTATAGTGGGTCAGTTCACGGCATTCGATTGCCGTTGAATGGCTATGCAAGGAACATTGTTTTCAAGATACGACAGGGACGCTGCGATACCCCACTCCATTGCGAATCTGACCGTGCACTCGGTTACGTCCATGCTCGGAGATACGGTGGATATATGCGTGAACGGTGCGGTGGATGATGGGTTCTTCGAGGGTGTCGCCGACACCCTCAGTTACAAGCACGTTGTCGATCATCGCTCGATGAAGAGCATACGCGTCGTCGATACGGCACGATCAAGAATATGTCGATCGGCTCATGTGCATGTTGTCCGGAATCGCTGGGGGCGGCGCAAGGAAGGCACATTCCCCGTGCGTACAGGGAATGCAATTGTGTTCAGATACAGAATGAATGACATGATTGAGGATAACGCACCGACCGTCTTTGAGGACTTGTGTTTACACAGGCACTACGCCCTAGATGCCAGCGGTCTACGCACCATCGCAATACCACCGACCGCGTCCCACCACGGGTGCGATATATGCGATTCGCATCCCTGTGCCCTCTCGTGTCCGGCGATCGCTAATCGGTATTACAATACCCTAAAGGAGACCCTATGACGTGCGGGTATGTTTGACCCAACAAAATCCATTAGGTGCTATTTTCCCCCACTTGCAAAGCTCGTAACAGTGGCACAGGCCATAACAGCGGCGACCGACAAGGACCACAACTTTTGCATCATAGCCGATACCATGTTTGCTATGATGCTTAACATGACATCGGGGGGGGCATCCGAACGTCCCCCCCTACTACTGTAAAATGGGAAACTACGTAAAGGTTGAGTCACCTGGGTCATCCTTCGCCCTTGCAAGTCATATCCCTCTCGTTGCCCAACGATTGGAAACAGCCGCAGGAGCATTCACGGCGGATGGCGCAGAAACGGATTGTGTCCTCTCAAATGCTTCGATGCTGCCTTGATACGATTCCTATTCACTAACAGTTCAATACAACTAGACTGTTCCAGGCATCGACTGTGTTCAATTACGTCATAACCAACACAGCGCCCCGGGATACAGTAGAGCGGATCATGGTCATGAATCTAACGGGGCCGTGCGAGGGAAAGACGTATGCCAACAACTTGGTAACGCAATTACTATCACTGGTGCCGGGGTGCATCGAGAGGACTAACGTCGTTCACCCCCACATTCGTTCAAGTACAGTACAACGGTCCGTACGTCCAAACCCTGTTCATCGACGATGGTCACGTTGCCCATAAGGGATCCTTGCGTGGACATGGAAAAGAGGCCGACGTGACCCCCGGGAACATTCAAAGTGTTACTGGACACAAGCGTGCTGGAAAGCGATGTTGATCAGAAAGACCAACGGTGGCTCTGGTGACAGCCCGGCACACGGTGCTACAGAACTGCGGGTTCGTATGGAAACAGTAATACGGCCACCTTTCTCAGCGACGCTTGGCAGGATAGGTGCGTGTTACTTGACAGTGAGCATTGCCCAATAAGTACCCGTACCTGTACCGATGTGCGTATACAGAGCATCATCAAAGAAGAGCACATGGGACATCGTCGGTGCGTTATGCCCTGTATAGACAACATATAATACAGTCGGTGGCAGCCCTCACGGATCCCCAGCTGCTGCAGTTCACACGTAACTATGATACCGCCAGAGTTTCTGTATGCGCAATTACAAGGCCGCGGTCCCTCGGCTATGGGGAGAGTCCCCATCGCACCGTGGTCCAGATCAACCATATGGTCTTTGCGCGAAAGCATGAAGTTGGCATGTACCTTGTATTCGACCTCTGGATACCCCCCTGGACACAGGTGTTACCGTGGATGACGCTAACCCAGGCCAGACTCGTAGCGTTGGACAAACTCCCTTTTGGGCAATTGTGTCTGGAGGTGATTGCCATGCAACGGATATGCGTCGCTGCCTGTCTTCCTGACCTAGTTCCGAGGCTCCTTGATCAGGGAAGTCGATACGCGTGTTCCATTCTAGGCTTCGTCCTCTCTCGCATTGACGGAAACAATGCTAAGATTGTCGGTGGCTCCCTTACTATACAACTGTCAAACATGAACTTTGATGGATGTGGCCTGGGATCCCTCCGAGACGTACACGACAGTCTCATCAAGTGCACTATGTGTACCGTGCCGCCCCGAGACCCACTGGCAACCAAGACGGAATCGATGCACAGTGAACACATGTGCACCGTGGCCATTAAACAGGGCCGTGCCGCAGTGCCGACACGGGGTGTGTCCATAGGCCAACGACATAAGGAGGTATCGAGCGTGAGTGTGCCCATGGCAATACTTTATGACTTACTGGCACTACACTGTTCCACTGCACATCAAACACTATGGGACAGGCTTGAAAAGGAAATTACGCAGGCAGCGGAGATCGCCACGAATACAGTGAGGATGACGTTGTCATTTACGGATACCGAAACTGTGCAGATGATGTGTTCTGATGGCCATGGCATACGTGCAGCCGTTGGCTGCACTCCAAATCACCCCCTCCGTATCCGGTAGAATAGGCTACGGTAATCGAACATTCACTATCACGGCGCCCGACTATTGGGGAGCACTGCGGATCGGTATATCCCCGAAGACCAAAGAGGCGGCTGTGCAAATCGAGCGGCACACCGCAGAGTACCATATCGGACCGCCGGGGACGCGGCACGGGTCCTCGATTACATATGTACGGCCCTACGTTCAGTGGTATGTATGGCACCAACGTCAGTTCATTCTGTCCCACCAGGACCGTGTATGATAAAAACACAATCACTCTCAACGCGGACACCAGCCCCTACGCATGTGACACCGCCGCATTACCGAAGGACTGGGAATGGCTAGATGCTTGCGATGTACTTAATATCAACAGACAACAGGGGGAGTACGCGTTCGATGCAGGGGCGCTGCAACGTGACTACCGCCGCACTGTGATAAACACTAATGGGCCCTTTGAGAGCAATGGGGAGGCCTTGGTTAGACGCCTGAGGGGTCACCGGGGCCGGGTGCATCTACCCGAGCCGGTTACATGCCTCGATGCAATGTCCTATGCAATGTCCTATGCAATGTGTGACACCGGTACACCCCTGTCGCACGGCCGCCGTTCACGGAAGAGGCGATCCGCCAAGCACGTTACGGGTAAGGCGAAGAGACGACATGTGCACCGATTGACCCGGGGACAATAGGCGTCGGAGGTGGGGTGCAATGAATGTAGGTATTGTTGACATGTGTATGTAAAATAAAGACATGTGTATGTAAAATAAAGACATGTGTATGTAAAATAAAGAAATAACAGTGACAAACAGGCAGTATGAGCATGGTGATTTATTATGGACATGGTATCATCCGCATGCGGCATTGTATCTCATTCCCGTACAATATGGATTCATTACACGGGCCATTGCGCGTTCTGAGCGTCGCAACCAAAGGTCCCGTATGCCCTGGGGTGGTGATGTACGGTTATCCGGATGGCGATGTATACGCTACGTGGATCATGGGGAGGAGTACGGAGATCACACATCCGTTCCACCGCACCGCTGCTCCGGTGGTACCTGTAAGGTAATACATGTGATATGTCTATTATGATGTGCAATTCAGATCGTAATAGCCACTCGCTCCCCTCCCTTACCTGACGTATTGTACGTTTTCATTAAATCCACGGCGGCTAATAAGACATCGCTTGTATCCTCGGGTGTACTGTTGACGTGCGGCAATTGTTCAAGAATTGCAAGGTCCACGGCTGGCGAGGTAGTAACATCGACCCGGTGACACGCATCGGTTAGACTCGCTGGGAAGTACAACACGGTAACATGCTGTGAATATATACACCTATGCATCGCATTGATAAAGGTGTGTGGGATGTGACAAGACGTACGTATACTCCACTTTATAACAGCCTGGCATGACCGGCGCGTATTCCCCACAACCAGCACGTAGATGCTTCCGATGGCTGCGGGGCTGGTGTCGACATACGCGCCATTTCCAACACGCTGGGTGTTGGGTGTGATCTGCGATCACCTCTACACGCGTGCTGGTAGAGGACAACGTATTCGGCTGTTTCCAGATCCTGTGTATTTTGAATCGCCGGTCCGCAGGCAAGGCCCCGGTATATAGATACGACACCGACGTCGAAGCGGGGATCACATGAATGATATTACGTACACCGTTCACTGTGAACGTCCCCTCGTCCGTACATGTCGGCCACGTAATCGAGACCCTGTACGATGCCTCACACCGTCCACAGCGGTTAGGGTATATCTGGCTGTAGCGTTTAACGACCTGTATACCCCCCCATTACCGATCTGGTCCTGTGATAGCGTGCCTGCCAACAGACACGGCTCGTACATAGTGCATGTCACGCGCTCCGTCCTAGATATAATACTAGACATACCATACATGATTTGGACGCTCACAATGAGCGTTGCGACGATCATGGTTCCGTGCGGCCTCACAATGACGGGTCCGTTCCAGCGCACAGCCTTACATACTCCCAGGCGGGGCGCATTGCAGGGCTTTACGTGGAACCGCCATGTGGACTCGCTATGTGGCTGCAATCGGTATCACGCCTGCAAGGGTACTACGTGGTTGCCAACTGTCTTGTGGACCGTATGACCATGTGCCCAAACCGGCTACGTGGCTCAGGCGTTACGTGGACCCGCTATGTGGCTGCAATCGGTATCACGCCTGCAAGGGTACTACGTGGTTTGCAACTGTCTTGTGGAAAGGTGTGACCGTGTGCCTCAAACGGGCCGCGTGGCTAATGAGTGTCTCGTGACCCGATACAGTAACTGGGGAGCCGTAGTCGTGCGGCGGTATCTACCGGGAAGTGTATAGTATTGGCATCGGTGTTCCATGAGATACACAGCCACACATAGATACCATGTATTCCATAGGTGTTTATTCCGTATTACATGACATACAATTGATCGTCACCAAACACAGACCGTCTAGACTACACCATAGTCGCCGTCTGTCTCTGTATCTGCGCCCCGCAGTCGGAGGGACCGGCCTGTAGCCCCTGCGGATAGGGCCCTGAGCCATCACGTCCGCATGCCCATTTTGGGGAGTGGCGTGTACCCCCGTGGCGCTGGAGCTAGACGGGCCCCGCTGCGCAGGGTGCCTGTTACGATGTATACGGTGCTGTTTGGGATCGCCTCCACTGAGGGACGCCACGCGTGTGTCGGCAGGCTCGGGCCGGCGGGTGGGTAGTCACGCACTGGTAGCAACGGGCGCTCGTCCTGATCGAGATATTCCTGCACCGTTAGTACGGGGGCGATATAGTAGGGGGGCGCTGTCGTCCCATAGGCTGGGCGACGCGCTGCGCATCGTGTTGGGCATAGGACGGCTCACGGCGGCCCATAGGCTGGGGCATCGCGCTGCGCATCGTGTTGGGCATAGGACGGCTCACGGCGTCCCATAAGCTGGGCATCGCGCTGCGCATCGCGGTGGGCATAGGCCAGATCACGGGCAGAGTCGCGAGGGCCGCGGGAGGACCACACGGTACCCATCGGAGCCGTTGACACCGGGCTCCGTGGGAACGCCGGGGCTGTGATACGTAACCTCCTTCCCCGCGTTGGTTCCGTACCTGTGCCCGACAGTGCATTTATCAGGTAGCCGTGGGGGGGGGTCAGGTCCCATATCCGTGTACACGTCCTCCTCTTCGTCGGATGAGGTGGAGTCATCGGATACGTACTCCGGAATCGAAACACCCCCCCTCTGGGTTGTCCGCCGATCGTCGCCGTGAAGATGCAGACCACCGATGGCGGATGTCAGAGGGTCCGTGGCATCGGGCCGGCGACCGCGGCCGGACCTCTGCATCGCAGCCACATGTTTATGCACATGGTCGACCAGTGCACCCGGGTTCGTATCGGCAATTGGTGTGCCCCACTGGTGGCCGATTACGAATAACCGATTTCGGTGGATAATACGGAACCTTTGGCTTTCAGTATTAGTGGCCTTGTATATGAAGGCGAACTCGGTGAATGCCGAGACGGGTCCGATCATCACCATGCCGATGTACCCCACTGGTTTGTCACACAGCCCATTGATCTGTAGCGAGGTATTGGTCGTATACTGAATCCCGACATCATCCAGATACCGCAGCAGTGCACCGCGCCACTCCATGGTTAGACAGGGCTACTAGACACTGGTCCTAGCGGCGAATGGTACCGAAGCTGTATAACAAGCGCGGTAAATAGTTCTGTGCGATTAGATGATATGTTCGATGAATGCGCATGCCAGCAGTGCAAGCCTGTGCAACGAGCCGCGCTCCAGCGTTGCATACAGCGAAAGCTCCTTTGCCTCGCACGACACTAACCATTCACCCCCGCAGCGCTGCTATCGCAGCGTGTAACCTGGCGTATTGCACGCGCCTATCCTCGGGACTGGCAAGTACATATCCCGTGTACTCCTGATACATGGGGGCAAGCTGTATCAGAAGCTGTCGTCCCGTAGTAATCAAGGCGATGCCCCGCTCTCTTGGTGCCCTCCCTGTCCAGCCGCAGCGATAGAGGCCATCGGCGTCCTGCGTGTGCATTGGTTCGTCGCTGCGATATAGGTATTCCTGGTCCGGTGGAACCGTGTCGGTATGCAACACGATGTCGACCGGCAGGGGATACCTCCCGTACAGATTATGGAACGGCCCGAGGTTACTCGCCTCGTAGCAAAGCCCCGAATAAGCACTGTTGCGCGTCGATGTACGCGTTGGTGGCGTCGACATGCCGACCCGAGAAGCTCTCATCCATGCGTAGCCACGTTTCTGCCTCACGCCTGGCCAGCGTCAATGTGATCTCACTCTGCATGTCCGTAACACATACCAGTCCCTGGGGCGTGAGCCAGAATGACCGCATGTAGGAACCTCGACATTGAGGTCCACAGTAGTTATCGCCGCGAGATAGATCCGGGTACAGCGCGCGTCTTCCATCCATACAGCATCTCGCCTCGATGGGACTGGAGCCGTGTTGCCAATGTCCGGAGTAAGCCCAACAGTATCTGAAATGCACTCTGCGAGGTAACACGATGCGCTCAGGGTACGGGCCGAACACCCTATCGATCTCCCGCCGTGTACTGAATCTCGAAGGGTCTAACCATCCTGTACAAGCGTTCGTCCCCACCGGCGATGAAGGGAACATGAGGGGATCCGCACGGTGGCCCATCGTACTAATTGTCAATGTGCGCTAGAAGGTGCACTCCTACAGTGCAATCATGTTCGCCTCGCTCGACCAAACCCTACGGCGCGAGCTGGGTGTCCTCTGCCATGGTAGCATCCCCACGGATCACCTCGACTGCATCATGACCGCTATGGTATCTCGTGCATCCGGAGGAGTGGATGATACCGCCGAGACCGATGCACTTACCGCAGAGGACCAACGATTACTGAATGACCGAATGGCTCAGGCTATTCTAATAGATCGAGTGGGTATAACCGAGGCGACGCTTCGCATCGACCGGCTGACTAGGCTCAATGCTCGGATACTCGCTATGGGCGACTCAGTGATGGTGCGTATGAAATCTATGATACGTAGGATATATGACATCTTTGCACTCAGGAACATGCAGATGGAGCCCTTCCAGCAGGAACTCATGCGCGGTGTGATACTCGGCGTCTCCGTGAAGCAGTTAGGCCACAGCCTGTACAAATACAAGCACGTGTTATTGAGCGAATTGGGGCTGTGTCCCTTGGGAGCGGAACGGTATAACTACCTAGCGCCGTCGCGCGCGCACAGAGCGCTGATCGACAGGATATTTGCCAAATACTCCAATCAGTACACACTCTGTATGTCCCCTCGACAATCTGGGAAGAGCATGATTGTATGCCTACTGATTGCGACCGCCGTACTTCACCTCGACATCAATATCATGGTCCAGGCGCAGAACAATAACATGTGTACCACCCTACGCATCGGCGTCGAGAAGGCAATACACGACATCAGTCACATGTCATCATACGACCGCCGATGCGCGCCCACCAGTATCGCTGGAAAGCCCGAGAACAGGACGTACAACTTTGCAAGCGACTACAAGGGGGCCTCCTACATTCATTTCCTGTCGTCCAGCAATGACGTAAGTTCGATCCGTGTAGACTGTGAGTTCGATCCGTGTAGACTGTGCTGGGCTGCGAGCGCTTACTTCCTAATGAGACATGTGTATTCGCCCTGTTTGCATACACGTACACGCACAGCTTTACACGGTCATGGATCCTATCGTGGATGGGACACGGGTAGTGCGAATGTGTCCTTGCGACTATTTTTGGTTGCACCCGACCCGTCCGTAGTGTCCACCGCTGCCACGTCGACCCCCCACAGTCGCGACAGGTACGCCTGCACGTCTTCCTTCTGTTTGCGTACGCAGACATTACGCGTATGCATGCCGGCCGATATGGGTGCGGATAGGCGGGATATCAACCCGTCGTAGCGGGTGCCCATAAACGTGATGTCGGACGTCACACAGGCCGCGGACAGTCCCACAGCCAACGAATGCGATACATCGAATCCCGAAGACGTAGGCCGGACGAAATCGTTGTATGTGAAGAGATAGGTAAATGCCTTACCGCCCTTGCTGCAATTGGGTAGTCTGACAGACTTCCTGAGTCTGTACGGCGCTCTGTCTATAGACGACGTTCTATTCGTAGGCACGTGGACATCAAGGGTTGTAGGCGCTGTCACACCGCGCGCATATGCGCATACCTCGCATCGTGTACATGGCGCCTCCCTGTCCACTACAGGGTGTGATATTAGGGGCATGCCCCAATGTGTGCCGTTCCAGAGCTCTGAGAAATGGCTCATAATTATTTATTCCGTCGACGGTGCTCGTGCATAGGTTCATTGGCAGGAACCACAATAGTCTCATGCTGAGTTTCGGTTTCACCAAACGTCGGTCCGTACCATGGTCCCTGGCCATGTGCGATGCCCTGTGATACACGGCGATCTTGCCAAGGGTACTGTAAAGTCCAGGGTCCACCGCTGTCTCTCCTGCGAGGGCCGCGCATGTCATAGCCAAGGCCCGTACGAAATAGCCGCACGCGACGCGTGCGAGGCCTTCCATAGTGGAACGTACTGCGTATTTCAAGGTGCAGTCGTAGCAACACGGCAGATCGAAGTCTATGTTGAGCCGTGTCACGGCTCGGTTAGATAGAAACACTTCGTTATAATAGGTATGGCTGGTACGTACATCGCCACGGTCACTGACAATGCTACGCGTGTCCATCGAAGATCTACACGTGATGATGTAGTGGCGTCGTACCCCCGGAGGGTCGCACATCAGCAACACGGGCAGCATCGATCCCCACTCAGCGCGGGCGGGAAGACCCATCACCTCGTCCCGGTATCCGGGCTCGCAACAATACCTATACAGGACATCGAAGGTAAGGGTATTAGATAGGTAGACGATATAGAAGCGATGCGGACCGCCCGGTGCATCGCAAAGCACCGACGACTGTGTATTAAACTTGACTATCCTGTGTATGTCGGTGTCTGGTATGCGATAGATATACTGTTTGCCGGAAAGGGGTAAATGCATCCTACCGTTTAACGTGTCCTCGTATTCGTCCATGTGTGTCATTAGCGCATCGTCGCTTATACCGTCGAGCTCATCGGGTGCACTGGTGCCATCGCGGTTGTAAAGCCACACATAGGATACGTTCTCATCACTGAATATGTCGCAGTCATGGCTGGTTACATATCCGCGTATACATACTTCCAGTAGGCCATTTGCTGCAAACATGGCGGCACCATTGTAATCGCCGGGGGAACGCGCGGCATTAAGCCGCCGAAACAAGGGATAGTGGTGTGGCACATCCACGTGCCTGTCCAGAAGCTCGTGCACGCATGCAGTGTAGAGTCTATGGGTAGCCATGCCGTCCGCGTTTGCCTCCAGCACTCTCCCCATTGCAGCTTTATATGCCATATACGCGCCAGGCGCAACGCCCTTGTCCCTGCACAGCGCCACACATGCATCGGTCTCCGCCGCAACGCATGGATGTACCGTAACATCCTGACGGTACCATCGAAGATTCCGTATTGACGTGTTCGGACACGTGACGTATCCCGGTCGGCCGGCGGAAACGGTGTGAGTGAGAGTCATTTCCGCAGTATTGACAGTGACCATATCACGCGATAATATATACACGCACACATTACCCGGGCCAATCGCCATAGGTGTGGGCGATGCATTCCATAATGACCACATATCTTTAGGTGTGTTGTACGTCATGATGAAAGGCCTATGGGGTAAGTTTCCTCCATTCCCAACAGTTGTATCGGCAGCCATCGTAGTAGACCGAGCAGTTAAGACTCTGGCACATGATTCGTTGTGATTGTAGGTACTTTATTATACACAGAGGAGGCGGGGCATATGTATACCAATAGGCCACATAAGCCCTTTCATGTTAGTAGACCTATCACAATACGGTCCGTATTTTAGTCATAATATTCTTATCGTTCACACCCCTTCGTAGGAGCACGCGAGACGCATTCGAAACGTGAGCGTGCACGGCGATTGATAGACCTTTAGGATACGCATGTAGCGTACGACTGTCGGGCAACGGGTCAGAGAAACAACTACTCGTTGCGTTTGAGGCCATACATGGCGGGCGCTGGGAGGAGGGCATAGGCGTACTACGCGACTCGTTGGCTTGTATATTAGATACATATCTAGACCAAGGTCTGGTTGTGCACATGTGCGCCATGTGCATTCCATACACAGTGAAACGGCATCGCCTAGGTGCGGCGATTGGGCGCGTGCCAGGTAATACATACTCCACCCTCGCACTACAGGATATGTGGTTAGACAAGCTGTACGGTTGCGGCGGTCGCTTCAGATATATCGGGGAGATATCAATGAATGTCTACTACAGCAGTGTAAAGGGTACGCTATCGGATGGGTGTCGTGGTACGCGCCGGACGCAAGCGCGCGGCCTGTGGAATAGTACCCCAGGCACCGGCGTGGATGTGTGGTATGCGACCCTATTTAGAAGGGCGGTAACGTCGCCCGAACCCGGATGTCTAGGTGAAAGCCGGACCGCGTCCCCGGTGGCGTCTAAGACCACCGGGGACGGTGACGAAGCTGCGCATGGGTCACAGGAGCCGGCTCCCGACAGTGTCCCACCCGCAGTGCCGACTACGACCGGTTCATCGGAGCGTCCCGATGGCGGCGAGGCGACCCGTGGGTCACAGGAGCCGGCTCCCGGCGGTGTCCCACCCGCAGTGCCGACTACGGCCGGTTCATCGGAGCATCCCGATGGCGGCGAGGCGACCCGTGGGTCACAGGAGGTGACCTGTCCTACACCGCCGACTAGAGTTGGGTCGCTTGACCGTCACGGCGACGACATGCCCCATGTACTGAATATAACGACGTCCTTACGGATCGTGGTAAATGATTACCCAGATACGGACCGGGCGATTCCCACGGAAGCTGTACGTGCGCCCCCTGCGACCACTGTCGCCATTGGCCCTTTCGTACCCCGGCAACCGTGCATGGAGCGCGCCGACGAGGTCGTGTATCACCGGCGATCCGATACATCCACGCCACGGCAGCCACCGTCCACAGTGGCCAACATGTCGCTTATGCAAGCGCTATGGTGTGCCATGAATCCCCCTACCCAAGCACAGAAGGCGCCCCCCAATGCCAACGTACTACTCATCGCTGTACATCTGGTTGCGGCCAATTCCGGGGTCGAGTACGGACGCATCTCATGTGACCTGATGCGTGCATTCGAAGATGCAACCGATATCGCCGACACCATTAGGCATATGTTGGGGGTCCTCGCTGTGATCGCGCGTATGTATGACATGAATGTGAGTGTACTGCGCGATGGTACCGTCTACACTGTGTATCATCCATGTCACACGCGGCACCTGGGGCATATGCCTGTGTACACCGCGACCGGGTGGGCGTTACCGTCACAGAACCCGTCGGCAATGACAGCCGCTACGGCGACGAAGGAGGATGCTCTAACTGGCTATCTCGAGCTCTATAATCTGAAGATTGATCCCACTCGAGCTGATGGATACTGTGGATTCCATGCGATAAAGACACTCCTGACCTTCAATCCCGGGTCAATCGCCTCGGTCGAGGAGAGGTGCGACATGGCTATTCGGGGAGCAGACCGCATATTCGAAGTAAGCGGCCATGACGCCGACTGGCTCGCAGGGATGTACACCTCCGCACCCGCCGATAGTAAACAGTTGGCCGCTATACTAAATACGACGGGCAGGTATCTGTACGTCCATGAGGTCGACGCCATATTGGAGGCACACAATCGCATACCGTATAATGTACGGGAAAACGCTTTCCCGTTGTATAACGAACGCGGGTCGTATTACCTACATGTTGCGAATCATTACTCTGCTATCCTTCCTAAATGACTCACCTGTGTGTATTACAATAAAGTATCACACGGATCCCATCTTGACCAAAAATTGTGTGGAATGTCTTTATTACATCCGGCCGATCAGTCATTATTTACAGAGAGCACACACCGGTAATATCACGCCACGTGTACGATCAGACGCTAGTATACATACTTGACGTGCTATCGTCAACATCCAGGTTGAATACATTCCCGTCCAGATTAAACATGTTCATATCGGAAATGTACGCGACCTTTGTACGGTCGGGTAACCGCTCGGCTGGTACGGGTTTACGTTTGGTCGGCGTTCGGGACGGCTGAGGCGCTGCGCCGTCGTGCCGGCCGTCGTCTGTTGCAGCCGATGTCTGCGATGGCCCGCCCCTGTGCTGTCTTCTGTCCGGATCCGCCGATGGCTGCACCGGTAATTCATCGCGACGGTCCCTGTACGGCTCCGCGGTACGGGGACGGGTTCGGGATAGCGGGCGCGGTCTGGGCCCTGCCTCGCGGGTCTCGGTTGGAGGCAATTGCATTGCGGCACGTGACCGAGAACGTCCACTGCGCCCTCCAGATGGTGAGGTGAGTACCGGAGGTGCTGCCGAGTCAGAAACGTCCTCCTCATCGCATTCGTATGTCGGGATACATGCCATTCTCGGTTCAGTCGATCCGTATTTAGCGCCAATGGGTTCGACAATAATAACGTAATTCCATTTCCGTACAGCATGGCACTGCCTGATACCGAACGGTGCGTATGGACTGAATGCATTCTGGTATTTATCTAGGACCTTGAAGGGCTTGTAAATCGCATCGGAGACCGGGGTGATGCCTGCGACGCCGTTAAACTGGTGGATGCTCATAACATCCTGTATGGACATGGTGGCAATGTTTCGCACGCCACTGAGCTCCTGTAATGCTACCTCGAATACATCGGGGCATGCGTGCACAGTGGCCGCAGGTCTGGCGGTTGCGGGGAACGGGGGTTCCAGGTCCAGCGCATCGAGTAATGCATACACTGCGTCGATCCCCTCCGCGCCGACGTCATGGTCGTCGTCGCCGCTGCGCTCCGTCTTTACTACATGCGTGACCTGATCGGCAAGGCAGCTGAGGTAGTCCATCCTGAATCCACTACCGTGTCTCCACATGCGGGCCGGCTGTATGATGAACAGCGGCGTGCCGAGGATCCGCGTGACAAGGATCTGTGCTTTCAATGCACATAGCATGACGTGATGTGCCATGGTGCGCCTCTCGGATGCAGACATGCGCCCTATACCCCTACAGTTTCCTAGGCTCCAGCTACCTGCCTTCTCTCCCACGAATGTACCCAGCACCTCCGTGTTCTTGTAAGGTGTAGTTGCGAGCTGTAGACACATCACTCTTGGGACATCGCTATGGACCTGTAACATTGTGTGCAGCTGTAGAAGGTGCTCCAGTACATACTGGTCCCCTCCTCTGATGACCCGGACCAGTAGAGCGTTCTGCGTACTATCGACCGATACATGACCGAGGTGTAGCGGCGCTCCGACCTGCATATGTAATGTACGAGAGTCAGCTATTCCAACGGTCGGGAAGTCCGACGCGTAAAGCTTAACGTGGCGGAACCCGTACCCAGGAGTGGACGACAGGTCTACCCTTGTGTATGTCCTTGGACCACGTGTACAGTCAAGCACAACGCATTCGGCGGGCGTGCACGCAACGGCTTTCCATATGTCGACCATCGGGAATGGCAGTCGAGATACCTTGCCGCCCGCTTCAATTCCCTTGCTGTAATTATAGTGTCTGGCCGCCGCCTGGACCGCCCTTGCCGAGGATGCGCTGTTGGACGGCCTCCGTGGCGAGCCGTTTGCTATGCCCGTTGCTGCCCTGTATATCTGTCGCGGCTGGGCATCTGCGCCACCGACGGGCGCGTCCCCGTTCCCTAAAACAGGTAGCCCGGCACACGGGTCCCTCTGGGGTGTGGTGGAAGGGGCGTCGGTAGCCACCTGGTACGATGCAAGTCGACTGCCGTCAGGTAAGACATATTGTATGGGGTGCGAGGCCCTGCCGCAGTAGGGACCCAATTGGGTATTGGCTCTTATGATCTCCGAGATGCCAGGCAGCCCGGCCGGAGCGACGGGTAATGTAGCCCAATCCCGTAGAGGAGGGTCGGATGTGTACTCTTCCAGTAGGCGTAACCCCGGCGTCTCGCGGGGTACAAGCCAGGGCTGAAGACGCGCTTCACACCGAGTCTGAACCCGATCACACACGGCTACATCCGCTTCGTGCGGCGGGCCGTATAACACATTATAATCTATCGTTGAACAATGCGGGCGCTGCGGTGCGTGCGAAGCGGCGTCCTGGGCAGGTGATACCGCGCCCATGCGTGAGCTGGGCGCATCCATATGTTCGGTATGGTCGTCTTGTATCGGTACGGGGGTGGTGCGTGCGCCCTCTTCGGCTATGTCGTGCAGGTCGGTCACGTCCAGGCCCGCGGCGGCGGCGGCGGCCGCGATGAAGCTGCTCGGTGCGCCGATACCCGACAGGTCACACGTGTCTATGGTGGATAGTAAGGGCAGCACTAGGGGCGACGGGTCAGGCCCCTGCGGGATCGCGCGGGGCGACGTCGGCTGTAGGCGTACGCCATGTCCCCCTGCGTGCGAGCCACCCTGTTCGCCCCAGTCGACACGGCCTCCGTCGTAAGCGGCGGTGTCGCGGCGAGGTCCGTATTGAGTAGACTGGGCGTCATCGATCGACGGCACGAGACCCGATATTCCATGTGCCCTATCGGGTACACGGTCGATGTATGCAGATTGTAGACGCTGCATGGACTCATCCATCGTGTACATGTGGAGCGGCCGCGGGTGTGTGTCGAGGCACTGCTCATCAACCACCAGTTGGTCGAGCAGGGCTGTGTACGTGAGGGGATTGGGGCGGCGCGTACCGATATCGTGGACCCCGTATCTCACTGATATCATAGTATACGATGTTGACATGACACCCAGGTCACGCGGGTCGAGGTTAGTTATGTCAACGGCCTGGGCCTGTTCGAGTACAGGCTCGGTCACCAGAGGTACCGCGGGGAGTCTCGACGAGGGGCGCCCATCACCCGGTAGCCGATACCGCCACGGAGGATACGCGCGATCGCCGCCGTATGCATTGTGTACAGCGGTACCGAAAGTAAACAATCCACATAGCGCCTGCGAAAATGCGCTGTACGTATCCTCGCACTTGGCCAGATCTACTGCGTGCATGGATACATAGGGCAGAAGCGAGATGATGTCCTTGGTCTTGACATTGACGAGGAAGAACGTCAGCAGGTAACTAGAGTTTACCAGGATGGGCGGTATCACTGTGCCGTTCCGGGCCTTTATGTTGACCATGTGATTGTATAGCTGTTCACATACGATCGCCCTTTCCTCCTCTGAACAGGTCCACTTGATTAGAGGCACCCAGTGATCCGTTGCGGCGATGACGAGATTCGCATACAGGTCGCACGTGGGGACGTTGTGCTCTATTATCAATGCTTTGGCCGGCAGTGTGTGGCCCCTGGCGTTGTACATCACACGGTCGTTCGCCTTAGACGCTGGCAAACTATTGGCCTCGGCATGCGTTGCAAAGTTATCGAGCAGGTTCTCTATGTATAGTCGAGGCACCCTCACGCGAATACACACAGCATGTCCCACGCACGTGACTGTGACATCATTCCATGTGAACGCACCTGGGTGAGCAACCACTGCGCTGGGATCACCGCTGATTTCGTGATACACACAGTGATTTGTGAGGAACCTCCATGTTGTGGGGTGGGCGCGTATATCATACCTGTCGGTCTTCGGTACCCACCTGCCATCGGGTATGCCCATGTGTACATAGCAGGGTAGCTGGATCCCGAGTAGCCTGTGCGCAATTGTATCCGTGCGGCGCCACCACCCCTTGAGAATGTCATGTATCGCTGTGACGCATTGCGATGGATCGATACCTATCGTTGCGAGGATAGCCGTCGCTAGTTCAGAACGCTCCTCCGTGCGTCTATGAAGTGTGACGACCTTATCCTCCACCGAAGACGATACGAGAGCTACGAGAAATGGCGTGTGACACATAGCCAGGTGTTCCAGACGGGCGCGCAGGGTACTGTATCTACCACCCGTGTCCGTCGGCGCATCGGCAAACCGGAGCGCGCCGTCCGCGTCCACTGTGGCCCGTACGTTGGTGCACAGCACACACGTATGGTCCACCACGAAGAACGCGTTGACGGTGAATCTGCATACGGCGCACGCCGTATGGCCTGCACACAGCAAGCCGTGAGTGTAACAGTAATCCGTAGCCGCGGGGGGTTGTCCGGCGGTACCGTTCCATTCGAGCAAGGCGGTGAACATTGCCTCGAACGTTTTAGATGGATGCCTCTCGACTGCGCCGTGGTACATCGCCGAGGCAAAGGCGAGCCAGTCGCCCACATGGTCGATGATCCCACGATCATGCTCGGAGCCCCCGTCCACGAGCGTGGCCATCGTCGGCGATGGCTGATGTTGCAGGTACGTGCACACTCTCCGCACTACCGATAGACAACTATGACACCTGCCGTCAGACTCTTATAAAGACGGTAAGTACTATGACACAGCACGGGATAACAGTCATGCGTGTACAGAGATGCCCAGTCCATACACGCATCCTGTCCTACTGTATATAGGAGACGTGTAGGGTATACCTATAGTCTGAACATCTCTAGCTTCTCGCTTGACCCCGCGGTATGAAAGACCGCCATCCTGAATTTAGGTAGCATATGCGGATCGTAAACCAGTGTGCATTGGATACACACACCGTACAGCGTATTGGCCTCAGCGGGTATCTCCGTCTCTATATCGGAACGAATGCGCCCCATTGCGTCCGGGGACACCTCGGTTGACGTCTGTGTACCCAGTGTGTACGGGCTTACCGGGCGCCTGCTGTGGTCACACACCTCGTACCATCGCGCTGTACCATCGGACTGCGATGACAGTGGAGTGCATGCCCGTGCCATATGACTCGGAACGATACCGCTGGCCATCCAGGCGTGCTCAACGTCCCCTTTAACGGCAACATGAAGCATGTATATGGACGACCGTGTATGTACCGGCAGAGGTAGGTACGACCCGGGTGTGAAATCGCACGTGACGTAATATGTCACATACCCCCTGCAGGAGTTCTCCACCAGTGTTACCTCGGGAGGTAACGTAACGGTGCGAGACATGATCCAGTCTAGTACGGCGTTCTCGATTGCCCGTGACGATCCTGTATTCTTCCAGTACACCGCTTTGAGGCCCGCAGCCGTCGGTATGGCGGAGCGGCATTGGGCGTCGGTGGCAAACGAGTTCCACCTCAGATCCACGACACACTGGTTTTGGTCGCGCATGGCTACGGTCGAGATGGTACACATAGCGCTACATGTGACGTCGGCATTTTGAGCCTTGGCCTCGACGTAGAAGGGCATACTGTATTCCGGCATCTCGGAGGCACACACGATCTGCCTGCTGATGACGTACATTGAACTGTAGGGGTCGGTGCCCTGGTACACCTGGAGGCACAGTGTCCGTGGTACGGCGTGGACAACTACCATGTTATGCTGTTCTACCACAAGTACAGGCCGCTCTACTACGCAGTTGACATGAGGCGGAGCTCGCTTGTATACGTATATTCCACACGGTAACCAGGGTCCAGGCCGGGTTTTGACCATGACCACGGCGGTAGAGCCGGGCCTACACAACCTGTCCCGATTGCAGGTAATCCACCGCTGTGCGCCGATCGTGTGCTCGCAGAACGAGGCGGGTTGAAGCGCCTCATATCGCCGATGCCGCCGTACCCGACGATGACCCTGACCCTGACCCGAGCCATCGGATGTGTCATCAGGTATCGCCTTTCCGGCTCGGGGGGCGCGCTCGGGGCGGCGCGTCGATCCGTGGGCAGGCAGGGCGTTTGGTCCGGTACCCCGATCGGGCCGAGCAAGTGGGCCGCCCTTAATGTCACGGGGAGGGGCGCTAATGAAGTCCAGACTCCTATATGTGCCCGTCCGACTCGAGGGCTGTAAGCATTTGCACGTCATCGCCCCCTTACGCGTATCTTCCTGTTTCAACATAGTTAGAAAATGCGCCGCAGCGAACACATGGTTCTCACAGAGCTTGGCAGAAGACAGTGATATTTCCGATAACATCAGCCCTTCTGCCCCTGGTGCAAACAGGGATCCATTACACACGGGTATCGGGGTACACATCAGGGCCCTGAGCATGATGCAGCACAGGTCAGGGCCGCACGTATCGGCCTCGACATCCATCATCGACATCTTGGAGGAGTCGGCGTATTACCGGGACTTCAAGACGCGCGAGTATATGCGCCGCTCTACCAAAAAGGCAACGCATTTATACCGGAGGGCGACTACCGTGAACTACGCACACGCCGGATACCCGCGAATTACTGGATCCTCCCATAGCAAGGCGGGCCCATCGGGTTCGACGGCCACAACGCGTAGACGGCGACAGAGAGCAGGGGACGGTGTTGCGCCTAAAGGGTCTACATGCATATCATGCGCCACGGCATTGGTGAAGAGTAGCACCGACCCGCGCAGGTCGGGGCACAGGCTCAAATGTCCATGTGATGTACGCATATGTATCCTATGTGAGGCCGACCGCACTAAGCAATGGTACCTAACCTCTA
>JAHWDR010000208.1:0-25000 GCA_021346845.1 Apeltes quadracus
AAGAAGGTCACAGAGGTGCAAATACACAGCAAAAAACACTCACGGACATGTTTCAGAAGTCCCAGCTCGGGTTGCAGATTTGGTTTTCCTAAACCACCTTCCAGAAAGACAATGATATCGAGACCTGGTGAGGGCGTTTGTCCACTGCAACTGCAAATAGCAAAGTCCAAGCTGCAACCACTGAACTTGTTGCTGAATGAACCTGAAACTGCCTCACTCAGTTTGCTGCAGCTCCTCAGTAAATGCAACTTAACACTCCAAGAGTATGAAGGATGCCTCAATGTTATCAACAAATCCAGTGCGGTGATCCTGAAACGTGAGCCAAAAGACTGCTGGGTAAATGGATATAATCCACATCTACTGGAAGCCTGGGATGCCAATATTGATGTCAGTTATATTCTCAATGCATATTCGTGCATCATGTATCTCACCAGCTACATCACCAAAAAGGAATCTGGACTTTCCGAGTACCTCAAAACAGTCATTGAAACCTCCACCAGAGATCACGTCAATGAATGTGATGAAATGAGGGAAATCATGCAGGCGTACTCTAAAAAGAGAGAGGTCAGTGCTCAGGAGTGTGTGACTCGTGCATGTGGAATAAACATGAAGAAGTGTTCACGTGGTGTCATATTTGTACCTACGGATGACAACGCACTGAAAATGAGTCGCCCCATGTCTTACCTGGAGAACACAACATCAGAAAATGTAAATGTGTGGATGACATCTTTGACTGAGAAATACAAATCCAGACCAGAAACACCAGAGTTTGAGCAAATGTGTTTGGCTGACTTCGCAGCTACTTGCAGGATTGTCTATGGCCAGCAGAGAAAAGGAAAAGATGTGCTGCCTCTTCTCAATGAAATGGGATTTGTGCAAAAGCGTAAAAACGATAAGCCTGCTATCATCAGATTTTACCGCTGCTCACAGGAAAAATATCCAGAGAAGTATTATGGCACATTACTGAAACTGTACATTCCTCACCGATCAGACCTGGAACTAAAAAGGCCACATTTCCCCACGTACGAGTCCTTCTATAAAGGTTGTTGCGTCCAACTACCAGGTTCTGACCATGCTGAGTCTGCGCGAAATATTGTGAAACGAAACCAAGACAAATATGAGAAAAACAGTGAGGAGATTGAGAATGCAGTCGAAGAATTTGAACAGAACAGAGGAGTGATCGATGAATGGTGTAATCTGGCTCCAGAATCTGAAGTGGAAAGGTTGGAATGTATCGAGGAATTGGAGGCAAGAGAGCCAGATCATGAAAATGTACAAGAAAATGTTCCCGAATACAGTAATCAGGCTGATGCTGCAACAGAAGCCAGAGCCATCAGAGAGCCCCCTGCCTTTGACCCCACACTGCTACGGCAAATGTATCAGAACCTGAACCAGAAACAAGCGTGTGTATTCTATGCAGTAAGAGACTGGTGCGTCAAGCGTGTCTGTGGCCTAAATCCTGAGCAGTTTTTCTTTTACATCAATGGTGGTGCTGGAACAGGAAAGTCACATCTCATTAAGTGCATCTACTCAGAATCATCCAAGATACTGTGCAAAGTGCCCAGCCATTCTGAGGACGTCGACATATCAAACCCCACGGTCCTGTTGACAGCTTTCACTGGAACTGCAGCCTTTAACATATCAGGATCAACACTGCACTCTCTGCTCAAGCTTCCCCGAAGTCTGAAACCTCCATTTCAAGGACTTGGTAACCAACTGGATGAAGTCCGATCAGAACTTTTAAATGCTGAAATCCTCGTCATTGATGAAGTGTCCATGGTGTCAAAACCCCTGTTTGCTTATGTGGATGCGAGACTGAAACAGATCAAAGGCAGTCCCAAACCCTTTGGAGGAATGTCAGTAATAGCTGTTGGAGACTTTTATCAGCTACCACCAGTGCGACAGTCCAAGACCCTCTGTGTGTACGAGCCCTGTGAGATTGATCTATGGCAAGAACACTTTCAGACAATCACCCTGACTGAGATTATGCGGCAGAAGGATGATGTTGCCTTTGCAGAGATGTTGAACCGGATCCGTGTGAAGGGAAAGTCAGATGAGTTGTCTCAAGCAGACAGAGCCTTGTTGTCACAGACCATCACTGAACCATCACTTTGTCCACCTGATGTCCTGCACATCTTTGCAACTAACAAACAGGTTGATTCACACAACTCAGTAACATTAGCTCTGCTCCATTCTAATATCACCAAGATCGATGCAGATGACTACAAGAAGGACCCACGAACTGGAAGAATGGCTCGACAAGCCCAACCATACAAAGGGAACAAAAACGAGTTACCAGACACACTAAACGTAGCTGAAGGGGCTCGAGTCATGCTCACCAGAAACATAGACGTGTCTCAGGGATTGGTTAACGGATCGTTTGCTACACTTGTCAGGGTAATAACCTCAGAACAGAGTGATGATTCACATGTCACTATGCTCGGGCTCAAGATGGATGATCCAACAGCTGGAAGGAACTACCGTAATAGAGCACCAGGCGGCTCTGATGATGTGGTGTACATAGAGAGAGCGGAGGACAATCTGAAACAGAAAGGAGTGGTACGCAGACAGTTTCCTGTTAGACTTGCCTTTGCTTGCACGATACACAAGGTTCAGGGAATGACAAGGACATCAGCTGTAGTGTCACTGAAACACATTTTTGAACCTGGCATGGCTTACGTAGCTATCAGTAGAGTGACCTCTCTCAGTGGACTGCACATGCTGGATCTGGATGAGAGTAAAATCTATGCCAACCCAGAAATCACTGGAGCCCTCGAGACCATGAGACAAGTCAACTTGGATGACATGATGCCTCTTCTTCGTATCTCACAGACATCAAGCAGATGTGACACTCTGACCATTGTTCACCATAACACGGAAGGTTTGCCATCTCACATCAATGACATCAGAAGCCATCATGAACTGTGTCTTGCAGATGTTTTGTGTCTCACAGAAACTCACCTTCAAGGTTCCTTTGTTGCAGAGAGTCTCCACTTAGAGGGCTACAACATGTTCAAACGCAACAGACACCTGTCCTACACAAATGTTCCACAAATAGCCAACCGAGGTGGTGGTGGAGTTGCTGTTTATGTGAAGAGCCACATTCAGGTGCGTGAGAAACAGTACGTACATAATGTAACCGACCTTGAGTTTGTGGCTCTGAAGGTAGAAGCCCCAGTGAGAGCCCTGATAGCAGCTGTGTACAGACCTCCAGACTACAGTGTGAGATCATTCCTGTCCAACCTGGGGAGCCTGCTGGACTCATTGGAGATCATGGACTGTCAGCCCATCATTGTCTGTGGGGATTTCAACGAGAATCTCTTCTCCAACACTGGTAAGCCAATCCTTGAGCTCTTCCAGTCCAGAGGATATGCACAACTCATCACTGCTGCAACCACTGATAAGAACACACTGCTGGACCTCATTTTCATCTCTCGACCACAACACTGTCTCCACTCGGGTGTGATGAAAACCTATTACAGTTATCACAACCCTGTTTATTGTATCATGTCCTATAACACTCCATGATGGTATCAGCTGAGTTTTAAAGAAAAATATAATGTCATTTTAATAATATTATCTATACAGTGATTTTGTTCCTGAATTTCCAGAGGAGGGGGGATCCTCTGTGCGGCCATTTCCATCTCTCCACCACAACAGGACCTCCATTCTGGTACAGTAAAAACTTGTTTTCTGTCTACATTCCTCCAAAAGGTCTAGAAATAATCATGTAAGACGAATATCCACAGTGAATCATGTATTTTTTTTTTAACAAAACCTAATTTATGTGATTCTAGAATTATGTAACCGTTGACGTAAAGCAGGGGTGCCCAAACTTTGGCTCGCAAGCTACTTTTCAAGTACACATTACATTTGCAACATATTTTGGCACACCTTTAGATTATCCTACACCTTTACTACATACTTCCAGGCTGAACCTTGAATTCATTGTTGCACTATTGAGTTAGTAGAATGGGAATGTTTTACATAATTACAAGTGTTTACAGTATTGTGTCATGTTGTTTTCCAGGTACCACTTTTTTTAAATGCAATATTTCACACATTTTGGCCTGTGCATTTACCAGGGTGGGTTTGGGTCAGGGTTGATAAATGCACAGGCCTCTTTCAGCAGCTGTGTACAGTGTTGTATACAGCATTGTACACAGCTGCTGACATTTAGTGTAACAGACGCACATCAGAAAGTATGCGTTGTAGATGTAACACATACTTTCTGATGTACCTACCAGCTGAAACCCCACATCTCCAACCCCATTCATTTAATTTGAATTATCTTGTGTTCTCTGTAGTGTTAAGTTTCCTTTGTAACTGACAGGAGACACAGTCCTCCTGTGTCCTCTTTTACGTTAAGTTTCCTTTCTGATGAACAGGAGACACAGTCCTCATGTGTCCTCTTTTACGTTAAGTTTCCTTTCTGATGGACAGGAGACACAGCCCTCCTGTGTCCTTTGTAATGTTAAGTTTCCTTTCTGATGAACAGGAGACACAGTCCTCATGTGTCCTCTTTTACGTTAAGTTTCCTTTCTGATGGACAGGAGACACAGCCCTCCTGTGTCCTCTGTAATGTTAAGTTTCCTTTCTAATGGACAGGAGACGCAGTCCTCCTGTGTCCTCTGTAGTGTTAAGTTTACTTTCTGATGAACAGGAGACACAGTCCTCCTGTGTCCTTTGTAATGTTAAGTTTCCTTTCTGATGAACAGGAGACACAGTCCTCATGTGTCCTCTTTTACGTTAAGTTTCCTTTCTGATGGACAGGAGACACAGCCCTCCTGTGTCCTCTGTAATGTTAAGTTTCCTTTCTAATGGACAGGAGACGCAGTCCTCCTGTGTCCTCTGTAGTGTTAAGTTTACTTTCTGATGAACAGGAGACACAGTCCTCCTGTGTCCTTTGTAATGTTAAGTTTCCTTTCTGATGAACAGGAGACACAGCCCTCCTGTGTCCTCTGTAATGTTAAGTTTCCTTTCTAATGGACAGGAGACGCAGTCCTCCTGTGTCCTCTGTAGTGTTAAGTTTACTTTCTGATGAACAGGAGACACAGCCCTCCTGTGTCCTTTGTAATGTTAAGTTTCCTTTCTGATGAACAGGAGACGCAGTCCTCTTGTGTCCTCTGTAATGTTAAGTTTCCTTTCTGATGAACAGGAGACACAGTCCTCCTGTGTCCTCTGTAATGTTAAGTTTACTTTCTGATGGACAGGAGACACAGTCCTTCTGTGTCCTCTGTAATGTTAAGTTTCTTTTCTGATGGACAGGAGACACAGTCCTCATGTGTCCTCTGTAAAGACACCTTCCAGTTTTGGCCTCACCTCCTTCCACACTGTGAGGATCAGCTCACAGCATCTACGACATTCCAACGACTGCAGCACCTACTGAACTGTCAATCAACTGAGGACCCATCACCGTTGGACCTCATAGGGACACATTTGACTTTCTGCTTGTACCTGCCATTCTTCAAAACAAAGGACGAGAAAACACCTGCCTGCCTTTGCCTCACTTCCTGTCTGGCCCTGAGATTCTGGGTCCGCTCATACTGATCAAGACCTCCTGCCACCACAGAGCAGATGTTGAAGCACCGTCTTAACTGTTCATCATCAGTGGACACCTCACTGCTGGACCACAGAGACACGTGTTCTCCCTGCCAGCGTTGAGGTTTCTTCACAACAGCTAATGAGGTATTGTCTTCTTATTTCATACGTGATTTCTAATGTTTTGTTCTAATTCTGTTCATTCATCATTCATGCATTACTTTTGTACAAATGCAATATTCTTAAAAACACTAGTTGTACATCAATATAACATTGTAATTTATATCCACTTTTTCCTTCAGGTCTTCCTTCTTTGTGATTCCTCCACTTCCCAGTGAAGACACTCAGGGCATGAAAGAAGATGAACATCATAAAGCGTATTCAGGTGCACTGGATGTATATGTTGATCCTTTATATGTATATACTACACCTTTTTAGAAAGTTTAGTTTGTCTTTAGTTTATAACAATAACTTCCTATTTTCTTTTGTCAGGATCAGTTGTGTGACTGCAAGGAAGCAAACTATTGCAGATGAGTCATCAGTCAGTCATCCCTGTCCCAGTGACAGCCCCACCTTTATGCAGCATCAAGTTCCTCCCTAAACCAGCTGTAAAGGTAACATTTGAGGTTCTTTTAAAAATATATCTCTGACCACGACAAAATAAAAAAAAATCCTTTAGTGGTTTTACTACTTGTGTTTTTTACATTTTTAATTACATGAATACATTTTCTTCTGTTTCTGTCTTTAAGGCCTCTCCTCCTCCATGAAGCCGTAGTAACACTATCCTCACACCAGGCCCTGACGTGATGACTGAAGCAGTGGTTCTACAGCCACTGCACAGGTCAAAGGTCATAATGTTACAGGTCTTTAAAGCATACACTACTAACTCATGAACAGTATGAATGTCTCTATAAACTACAGGTCTACTTTACTTGTTTCATCTCTACCGTGTTTGATCTAACAATGTATGTTTTCTTTATGATTCATCACGTTTCTTTTTTTTAGTTGACTATATTTATTTATTTATTCATGTCATCCGTCCCCTTTTCAGCAGTAAAAAACTAACCCAAAGGTTAGTTTTTTTAACAGATATATGAGAAAATGAAGGATGGAAATGTTTGTTTGATTGCCTCATGCATACAAACGAATTGAAATGACATATTTGTATCACAATGAGTCATTAGTATGGGGTTTCAGCTGGTAGGTATGATGAAGGTTTTTCACATGTGTCCTTAGGTTAACCTAAACTCTAATGAGAAGGTGAATATTCAAGCCCGGTGTTTAATTGTAAGACTGTGAAATCCATCTAAGCGTGCCGTCTTCAGATTGGCCAAAGCATGACTTGATTCAAAGAGCTTTGTCAGAAGATTGAATAGGAAAACAAATTGCACCGGACTTGTGTCCTAACCTTGAGTCAACAAGTGTCTCTAACCCAAAGTTCCATCAAAGTAAGGAGAACCCAGTGTTTCAGTGAACCTCAGTAAACTGAGCTTAACGTTGGGATAGTCTAAATAACAATGTTGACAAGACTTATCCGTCCAGGGCTACTGGACCTTGAAGTCTTGAACTTCTGTGAGTATTAACCTCTGAAAATTATGTGAAAAGCCTTTGATTGTAGGAAATGAACCATATTGGATTGAAAGTATATTTATTCATGAATATCAAACAAACAATGTTAACAAAACTGTGTTGCTAATGAAATACATTAGATACAGTGCACATATACTATTGTATATACATATACTATACTTCTATCTATATTATTTTATTATAATAAGAGAAGATAATGGGTCAAAAAAGGATGTAAAGACAGGATGTAAATACATCTTTTGAAATATTGCACACACCTCACACTACTGAAAAATAACAACACAAAACAATAATTAATAAATAATGGTCTGCCTGGTCTGTAGTATACATCTATTTAAAGTTTTGCTTCTTAGGCGCTATCGCTACATGCGGGTACATTGTGGGATCCACTACTGCTGAATAAACTGCTATTAATATTTTCTACCGTGTACATATTTCCAGCAATCCTTTGTATTTCATTTAACCCTTTTTGTCCATATATTTTCAACAAGTCTATGAAATTCACATCAGCTTCTTCCATTTGTTTATTTTCAGCAATTCTTTTAAATTCATTTCAGCTTTTTTGATGTCTGTATTTTGAACAATGATTTAAAATGTATTTCTGTATATATTTCAATTCATTAAAATTCCTTTAAGATTTTCTCATTTTGGTCTTTTCAGCAATCCCTTCAAATTGTTTTCTACTTTTCTTATTTCTATATTTTCAGCAATCCTTTTAAATTGTTTTCAGCTTTTCTCTTTCTATATTTTCAGCAATCCTTTCAAATTGTTTTCAGCTTTTCTTCTTTCTATATTTCAGCAATCCTTTCAAATTGTTTTCAGCTTTTCTTATTTCTATATTTTCAGCAATTGTTTCAGTTAATTTCAGCTTTTGCATTCCAACGCATTTTCAGCAGGAAATGCATGCTCTAGTTATTGTTGGAATGCTTTAAGCATTCCAAGTATTGTTATCCTAATCTTTATTTCAACTTATTATTATTATTATTATTATTATTCTATTTCTTCCGCCGCACCTTTCAACTCCTTCACACTTTCAGCTATTTAAACCGTTCAAATTTTAAAATGTTCAGCTTTTTCCAGAGTGGTCTGCTATGACTTTTCAGCTTTCTAGCTCTTATAATTGATTTTATATAAATTAATAACTTCAACTTTTTTAACATGGTTTCCAATGGAGCTAATCTTCAAATCCTTTCAAAACTTCTTCAACTTTCAACTTTTCTAGCTTTTTCAATCTTTCAGCTACAGACACCATTTCAACTTTAGAATGTAGACACAGGTCTTGAGAATTATTTAGTCTTTACAGCTTTTTGATATCTATTTTACTTTTTTCACAATCACTGATTATGTTTCACTAAGTTTTCAGTCCTTTTCTGAGTTTAACATGGGTGTGTGTGTGCACCTCTAGAGTGAGAATATGCAAATTTAGAGTGTGCGGCTGCGTGAGAATCGGGTAAAAAAAATATGGATCTTTTGCACTCACGACCACAATGTTACATGTAAAAGCTTCATTTTTGCACAGAATGATGCCGTGCTTGTGCTGGTCGGAATGATGTGGGAATGGAATCCCAGCGTTCTTTACTTTTTGCCTGAGGGGCTCGAGAGTGAGACAAAGTCTGTCTCAAGCCCCATTGACTGCAATACAAAACTGGTGAAGAACTTAACAGAAAAAGCCAGAGAGTACACGTTTTTGAAACGGCTTTAAAATCCATATTATGAACCCTTGAGACATAAAAGTATATATGTATGCGTTCGGTAGAGTCTTGGGACTGTCACCGTGCAGTTATTTTTTTAATTCCCATAATAGTTTTGCTCTAGCGGCCATTTGTTTGAGGCGTGGATTCTGTGTTATTCTCTGTGCATTCGGATCTGCCCGCGTTGCCACGGCTACTCGGACACCTGCACTGCATGAAAAGTGGGATTTCTGACAATTTCCGGCACCGTAAATTGTCGTGGAATTTCAGGTTTACGGCAATTTGACTCCCCTCCTCCTAATTCTAGGGGAGGCTTCGACATGTAAATGAAAATGCTGTGAGCTATACATATGCAAATCAGGGCTGCAGAGGGAGTTTTAGCCCAGGTGACATTTTTTTAAAAGGTAAGAAAATCTCTGGTACAAATAGATCAGGCCTAATTATAGACAAGCTAGAGCAAGGTAAAATGACCATTCCATGCAAACATTAGAATGAGAATGAAGGCTCTGCAGAGATCACATTCTCCTAGAGCTCAACTAATGTGCATAGTTGCAGGAATACAGTGACCTTTCCTTTAGTCTTACTTAAATGCACAGAGGACGTATTAACCACTACATCTCGCAGACATGGTGCTTCACAGGCACCGCGGTCTGGTCTCGCGAGTCCTTCCATGTAACAATGACCTCGTATCTGATTGGAGGATCCGGACGTTCAACTCGCGTTCAGCTCCTCTTGGACGCGATCAACAACTTTCAGCCAGTCGAGAAGAAACTGCTGTTTGCTTATCAGTGGACTGTCCCATCAGCTGAATCACCATCCTGCCGATATGAACGAGCGGGAGAGACTGACTCAAAGAAGAGGAGACGGCCGCATGAAATCCCAAGGTAAGAATATGTTTGATGACTGCTAGCTAAGCTAAAAGTAGCTTAGCCTAAAATCAAAGCTAAGAGTAGCCTTACAAAAGAACCAGTGAGCAGAACCCGCTTTATTGAAGTGTATTTTTGTAGTGTATAGGATTTAAAGAGCATGCTTTCATTCTGCGGTATAAGGAAATAGATACCATAGAATAGATACCGATCATAACTGTACATTTTGTTTTCACAGACTAGTTTCTCCTCACAATGACGCGCTGACGTCCTATTTGCTCGGAGCAACATCTGTAAGTGACTTTTTTTTTTAACTGTTTCTCCTTCCTTGTTTAATGTTACGGTGACTTGCGTGTTTTTTTTATTCATACCACTTTCATTTAGTTTTCCTGTTTTTATTTGGTGACTATTTTTCACGAGCATTGATAGATGTGTTGTGTCCATACGCATCGCACAGTATTGATTCATTGTTTTGTTTTTTACAGCTGCTGGAATGGAGACAGCGTGTGCTCGCAGATGACGCGGTGGAACTCTGGAAGTCCGCCAGCGGAGACCTCATGTCTGCCGAAGAAGAGGGCATGTTGGCGGGGTCTCTGGGTGGATTGTACGGTCGCCGTCATTTCGTAGGACGGAGCTCTCTGAACTCTGTGCGAAGCTGCAGTCCCGGTGAGAGGCGACTCCAAAGTACAGAGGCGCGCACAATGTGCGTCTGCGCAACGGACCTGCCTCGGAAAGAACGCCGCACGTTACCTACAACCCCGAGGAGGCAAACGGACAGTTGTAGTTTTTGGATCATCATCTACTCATGTGTGCGCAGATCCTCGCTTTGTATATAATTGTTTGTTTTAATAAAGCTCTTTTTGCATAAACATGTTCCTGGCAAATGTTCATTTCCTCTATAAATTCATTAATGTCCTTGGTGGTAGTCTAATAATCGTTTAGTAGCCTACATAGGATAACAATGACATGAATATACAGTACAATAAAATAATAACGAATAAATAATATCTATTATATATATAAATAAATAATATATATTACGAGTGATTCGCACCTCCGCCAGCTGATCGCCACCTACGTCAGAGTCTGTTTCCGACAATTTCCGGGACAGGCGAACGCGCGCTGCCTGTAAATTGTCGGAAATTAGGGAGATTTTCGGGCGTTTACGGGACGAAAATCCCACTTTTCATCCAGTGCTGTATTCTGTCAGTTAGACTCACACAGCTGAATTACATCAGCTGATTAGTGGAGTCACATGACTGCCCCTCCCCTCTCTACTCCTGCGTAAACAATCACTGTCTGTCTGTCTGTCTCTCTGCCTCGCTCTTTTTCTTTTCTCCCATCCACATATTAATAACTTCTTAGTTCAAATAACATTCTGAACATTTAAAATAACCGATCCTTGAAAGAGACACGGTCTGTGCAAAAAAGCCTCAATGATTAACTGGAAGACAGGAGTGCTCTTTAAGGACATGCATGTATTGATATAATAATCCCTTGAGTGTTGACTGAATTCATCTTTGTGCACACGTACAATGTCACACCAAGCACAATCTAAAGAAATGTTCATGATTTCTCTTTTGCGTGCGACTGTTGAATTTCGATGTACCCTTGAACGCCTCAGTGAACTCTAACCAGTTTTTTTAGTACAAGTACTAGTAGTTATTCTAGTATTAATATAAAAATGACTTTTACTGGTACTTCTAGTAGTGCTACTAGTATTTCAAGTGGTATTAAAACTAAAATGATTCTTCTAATTCTACTGTTATAGCAGTATTTTTAGTACTACTACTAACTACTACTCCTGTACTCTGTAAGTAACTGCTACTGCAATGCTTCTATGCGAATTATTTTCATACTACTGTTGTTTCAACTGCTACTTTGACGGCTGCGGCTGTCCCGCAGGAGGCATTGCTTAATGCCATTTAAAATCTTTTTGATTCAGAATACATTTACAACGTCACTCCACTTGAAGATGTTATTGTATGGAAAGGCCTGTTCAAATAAAGAAATGCAATGGTAGAGTTTTATTTAATTTTCATTATAAATATTTAATGCCGGAAAGAACAATTCATAGAAATATAAACAATTATGTCCAAAGAGGAGTAACAATACAGTCAGAAACATTTTCTCTTTTGCGTGCGACTGTTGAATTTCGATGTGCCCTTGAACGCCTCAGTGAACTCTAATTACAACACTGCGCATGCGCATCCTTCCGTCCTGACGTCTTCTCTGGTGAGTAACCTTAAGCCGCAAACCGACGATGATTTCAATGATATAAATACAATATAACGCTTTGAAAAGGCATTGGGTTTAGCTTGTAACTCGTACAGAGTTCATACATGAATGGAAGTGAAATGTTTCCTCTGTATTGGATACGCTAACGCTTGCTTAACTCTAGCATAGCCGCTATTGCGACTTCAGCTAGCTAGCTAGCTAACCGGTTAGCGTGGCTAAAGTCAGTGCTAGCCGCAATGCTAGTGTTAGCTGAGCGTTAACGTCATGCCCTCACGTTTACAACAGAAGCAACAAAACATGAACAGAAAAACTTGGCATCATTATGTTGTTATTTTGGCGTCATTTGTATTCGTTTATTGCAATTAAAGTGTTTATTTGGGTTTTTTACTGCTGCACTGAACCAGCCGACGTGTCTCTGATAGTTAATGCAACGTCATCGTCTCCGAATGTCGTTATGAACCACAAAAGACCCGTTAAGTTTCCCGGCATATGAGGGCCTCCAACACTACGTACAAAGTAGAAATTGCGTATATTTTGTCCATAGCTGATGGCGTAATCGGCTTGTTCCCCCTCCAGTGTTTAATGACGCGAATAACCACAAATGAGAATATTACGTTACATGTCATTTAACTGAATATCCAGCTCTTCCGGGCACGTTACTTATGTAAGTTAGTTAAGAGTTGCACACCAATGTCATTCCTTTTTAACCGCCAACACACAATTTATAACATTTAATACTGTTAATGCTCCTTAGGCCTTAAGTTTGCCAGTAGTTTTAAGCTTTTACCAGCATTCAGTAACATTAAGGCAAGAATAGTGTTGAATATGATGAGCAGGAGGCTTGGTATTATTATTTGTATTGTTATATATATTGCATTTGAAGGTTTTTAATTTGCTTACTGTCACTTTGTCATATTGTTTCCTCTGGTAGACAACAGAACATCGATCGATATCTGCACTTTGGTTGGTAAGTATAGAAATGCTGTAAGTTAAATAGAAAACAGACCACAGAGCTTCAACCTGAATCACTGTTGAGCGCATTCGATTTTTGTGTTTCGTTAAAAAAAATTGTAAAGAGATTTGGCGTGTATTTCTTTCTTGTGGAATTATTGTTATAGCCACAACGCTTGCTTAACTCTAGCATAGCCGCTATTGCGACTTCAGCTAGCTAGCTAGCTAACCGGTTAGCGTGGCTAAAGTCAGTGCTAGCCGCAATGCTAGTGTTAGCTGAGCGTTAACGTCATGCCCTCACGTTTACAACAGAAGCAACAAAACATGAACAGAAAAACTTGGCATCATTATGTTGTTATTTTGGCGTCATTTGTATTCGTTTATTGCAATTAAAGTGTTTATTTGGGTTTTTTACTGCTGCACTGAACCAGCCGACGTGTCTCTGATAGTTAATGCAACGTCATCGTCTCCGAATGTCGTTATGAACCACAAAAGCCCCGTTAAGTTTCCCGGCATATGAGGGCCTCCAACACTACGTACAAAGTAGAAATTGCGTATATTTTGTCCATGGCTGATGGCGTAATCGGCTTGTTCCCCCTCCAGTGTTTAATGACGCGAATAACCACAAATGAGAATATTACGTTACATGTCATTTAACTGAATATCCAGCTCTTCCGGGCACGTTACTTATGTAAGTTAGTTAAGAGTTGCACATCAATGTCATTCCTTTTTAACCGCCAACACACAATTTATAACATTTAATACTGTTAATGCTCCTTAGGCCTTAAGTTTGCCAGTAGTTTTAAGCTTTTACCAGCATTCAGTAACATTAAGGCAAGAATAGTGTTGAATATGATGAGCAGGAGGCTTGGTATTATTATTTGTATTGTTATATATATTGCATTTGAAGGTTTTTAATTTGCTTACTGTCACTTTGTCATATTGTTTCCTCTGGTAGACAACAGAACATCGATCGATATCTGCACTTTGGTTGGTAAGTATAGAAATGCTGTAAGTTAAATAGAAAACCTGAATCACTGTTTAGCGCATCGCGATTTTTGTGTTTCGTTAAAAAAAAATTGTAAAGAGATTTGGCGTGTATTTCTTTCTTGTGGAATTATTGTTATAGCCACAAATCAGATCTATTCAGTAAACTGTCATAAAGGAGTAAAGCAATCATAACATACTAACGTTTAAGACGCTTGAATAATGTGCAGTTTTAATGTTGTGTCCCATGCTGAGACCGTTGAATATGTTTAAGTCCTTGAAGTGCAATGAAACATATTGAAGGGATACAATGGAATGCTGTTGACAACACAGTATTGGACTTAAGTGTCCATTTGACATTAGATGTTGATAATAAAATAAGGAACCTGAAAATGCTTAAAGTGAGCAATGAGGTGGGTTTTCTGAAGTGAACTAAAAATGTCTCTGTTTCTCCCTCTCTTCATCCCTCACCGTACTTCGTCCTGCAGGCTGACTCTGAAGAGTAAGTTGACACACATTGTCATGGTTTATGCTAGAACTAAACTGAGATTACATTGGGTTACAGCTTAGATATGTCTTCCCATCATAATAATCCATCTTACTATTATCAACAATAATCACCCAACCTTAAGTTCTAGAGTGAAAGGGGATGTGATACACTGGTTTTTGGAGAAGAATGGAAATATAATGCATTTCTCTCCCCACTTTAAACCCTGTTTCTTCTCTGCTTTTAACTACAGACCCTCACTGCCAGTGACTCCTTGGTGACTTCACAGTAAGTTCACACATATGAGGTAAAACAGAGTGCAGTTTGTTCAAACACATTGTGAAGTTGTTGTAAAACACTCCCAGCTGCCTATGTGAGTCTGTTGTTAAGAAATAAGGGGATTCTTGGACAGGAATCTCAAATAGCCAAAGCTTTCTATTCTGAAATAGTTGCAGAACATTGAAGGAAAATGCAATGACTTTCACTGCTGCGTCAATTCAGAGTATCAGCTTTTAATTGTCAATATCCTATGAAATAAACCTTCAATCTATTTGAGATGAATAAAAGTTTTATATTTGGTTAGTTCATAATGAAATGAACGGTGTGATAATCCTAAAAGGCAAACCCTGTAGAAGGAGAGCTGGCAGCAGCAACTCTGAGAGATCTGAACCAGTCTACTTAATGATGCATTAGGATCAGTGTTGTTTTTAATATAAAAAGTGAAGTATTCTCTGTGGTAGACTGGTTTATATCCTGGTTATTTGAGCAAAGTCTTTACTGCACTTTTAGCTTTAAAAGTTCCTTAAATTCAAACTGCTGTCTAAAGTGTGTTTTGTTTTGTGTCTTCCAGGTGTCTCGCTGTGCAGCATCTCTCCTCTATCACGTTGGCTCTCTATCTCTCCTATACCTTGTATCCACTCTGTCTAAGTTGGCGCTCTATCTCTCCTGTCACATCTACCGCTCTGACTTTGCATTTGGCAACTCACACTTTGTATCCCCTCTACTGTATCCCAACTTCTTCCCGTTGGTTCTCTTTGGCAAGTGGAATATGAACAAACTCTGAAGCCCTATATCTGAACTGAATTGTGGACCTGACTCGGGTTACCAGTACCTGATCTATCTGTTGGAATAATCTGAGAGTCTCTCTTCTCTCACCCTCACCTCTATCCTCCCCTATCTACACCTTATACACTTATCTATATAAAACACTTGGACTAAGCATTTATACTATTTCTGAGTTTTTGCAACACGATTGATTTGAACCAAACTGAAAAGTTAATTGACAAACTAAGACAACACATAACATACATATTTTGTTGTAATTGATAAAAGGGACACGCTAAATTTCTAGATACTCTAGACATATGTAATTTCTTATAAAAGTTCATCATTAAATTGACATAATTGAAGAAAGTTGCTTTCTTATTTTACATATACAGACTTTTACTACAATTGCTTTTTAATACAAGTTAATGACCTGATTGTTGTTGATTTGGAGCCCTTCTGGTTCGTGCCTAGAGCTTTGTTTTGGTAGCAGATATATTTTTACATTATTTCAATCATTCACTGTATTTGTGTGTTTAGTTGTTTTACTTGGTTCATACTGAAATAAAGCAAAGCCATCTATAAGGACGAAGTGGATTCATCGGGAGTTGCTGCCTTCTGTCTGCTGACCTGACGTTCTTCAGAAGCTTCCATCCAGCATCACTTTGCCACGACAACGCTTCCTGATTTACAATATAAAACCCTAGTATTATAAGTTACTCTCTGCTGGTAAGTGCAAACAGTTGAGGATCAGATCACTGCTGATATCAGATAACTGGATTGGTGGAAAGTAGCTTTCAAGTGTATTTGATACAAAACAGATTGTGATATAAGTGGCCCGCTGTTATAAACAATTGGAAACAGTTTGTTCAGTTGTGTACCAGTGTTAAACTTTAGTTTTTACATTGAATACGTTTCCAAAAGCATCTTTTACATATAATCTGTTAATTGAACCCCCTATTCACGTAAACTGACCAGAATAGACCCGATCACAGTATTTATAGAAGTGCTTTGTTTAAATTGTCATATACTGTAATACGGTTTCTTTGACTCGAGTATATAAGCCTTAATATAATACGTCTAAGGAATAAATATATATATATACTGTCAAATTTGACATTCCAAGCATTTGATTAACAAGAACTAAAATATATCAATACCATAGAGCACACACTAGGCATTTATATCCACAGACCAGGCTTGGGCCTTCTAGAGAAACACCTGCTCGCATACTGAGAAGTCTCTTGGGGATACACATATTGATTGTATAGAGTTAATTTATCATTCTTGGTCAATAAAAGCAGACACTGGTTTCATCTATTTTCACATCCTGCTTTGTTAATAGTTCATTTTACCATTAATATTGTGTTTAAAATCTTGGTTGTGTAGAATACAATTTAAACAACTATTTGTGGTTTTGAAACACAATGCCAAGGAAGAGTAAGAGGTCACAAGCTCAGAGCCGGCGCTGGCAGCGGTCCAATGAGAATCCCTGTGCAACGACGACTGAAGGCGCAGAATGTGTTGGTCCTGAGAGCAGTGGAGAGGAAAAGATGTCTGCAGAGTCTCATGCTGGAAGTGTGACACAGGGAGGTCAAACCGAGGATTCATGTGTACCACCGGTATCATATGCAGACATGGTAAAGAGAGGACGTCACAGTGATGATTCGTGTACAGCAGGACCTTCTAATGTCAAGCAGGTAAACCTTCGAGGTCAAAGTGATGAGTCATGTGTACCACAGGTATCAGATACTGTAAAGAGAGGACAACCCAGTGAAGAACCATGTGCAGCAGGAGCTTCTAATGCAGACTGTGTAGACCCTGGAGATCAGCCTTCTGAACAACATGTCCGTGCATCCCACAGCCAGGCTTCTATCAGATACGGCAAATCCAGAAATCAGCAGTGCACCTGTAACTCACTGACCTTTCTTGCATTCCTTCATGAGAATGAAAGCATCACCACAGCAGACCTGGACCATGTTCTGGATAAAGGTAACAGGATGTATAAAGAGACCAGAAAACAAGTCACTCATCACATCTATCTGACCACCGATGAGCTCACTGATGAAGTTCCTGCACGCAGCGCTACACACCATGCCGACATGACTCAGCTTTCAAGGTACGGCACATTAGAAGAACCTTTACCTGGAGCTGTGGATAGCTTTCTGGACCTGGAGTCAGGACTCAGCTGCTTGTTGTCAGATGTGAAGTACGCTCTGCTCCTGATGAGACTCTTATGTATCGCAGTGTTCAGAACCAAGTCGGGCAGATATGGTTTCTTTGACCCTCACTCCAGATCAACCAGAGGTTTGCCCCTACCAGCCGGTTCACACACACCAGGTGCTGCTGTCATGGTGACATTCTCACGTCTCAGTGACATGATTGACAGGCTCAAGAAGTCCCACAGAATGATGGGGACACAGTCCTCCTGTACCTATGAGTTGAAGCCTGTAGCGTTCTACAACATGAACACAGTCAACCTGAACGATGCTCTCCCAAACACAGACCTCAGACCTACAGCTGTCCCTGTGGATGAATCAAACTCACCTACTCATAAGAGAAACACAGCCACTGATCAGACCATTTCACCTGAAATGACTCCTCGCACTCCAGCTGTAAAACAAGCAGAGGTCCTTATCACAACATCATCACATGATGCTCCTCACATTGAATCAGAATCAACTGCTCAAGTGATAAACTCTGTTCTCAGTGATCCCTCTGACAACATATTGACAGGAGAGTCCAATGACATCATCTTTACATCACCGGTGAGACAACAAGAGGTCATATTCCCTGATGCCCCTGTTGAACCACAACTGTCAAGTCAATCTACTTTGCTTCCATCACATGATGCTTCTCTCAATGAACCAAATGTTTCTTCTTCAGTAATAAATACTGTTGGGAGTGATTTATCTGATATTCTACTACAGGGAATCTCATGTAAACTGACAAAGTGTAATAAAAACAAAAGGAGAAATATGAAGATGAGACTGATGATCTCAGAGAAAACTCAAGCAAGAAAAGAGATTAAAAAAAGCAAAGAAAGGAAAAAGTATGCTTCAAATAAAGCTTATAAGGCAGAAAAGAAATCTCATGCAAAAAGGCAATATCAGAACAACCCTGAATTTAGACAAAAGAAAATAAATAATACAAGAGACAATGTTGACCTTCAACAAAAACGGAAAAAGTACATATCCTCCCGGTACAGAGAAAATGCTGATTATAGAGAGAAAAAAAAAGAAATCTTGGTCTCTCGTTACAGAAATGATGCTGAATTTAAGAAGAAACAAAAACAAATCTTGGTCTCTCGTTACAGAAATGATGCTGAATTTAAGGAGAAACAAAAGCAAATCTTGGTCTCTCGTTACAGAAATGATGCTGAATTTAAGGAGAAACAAAAGCAAATCTTGGTCTCTCGTTACAGAAATGATGCTGAATTTAAGAAGAAACAAAAACAAATCTTGGTCTCTCGTTACAGAAATGATGCTGAATTTAAGAAGAAACAAAAACAAATCTTGGTCTCTCGTTACAGAAATGATGCTGAATTTAAGGAGAAACAAAAGCAAATCTTGGTCTCTCGTTACAGAAATGATGCCGAATTTAAGGAGAAACAAAAGCAAATCGTGGTCTCTCGTTACAGAAACAATTCTGAATTTAGGGAGAAACAAAAACAGTACTTTTCGTGCCGCTACAGAGACAATGCTGAGTTCAGAAAGAAAAAAAAACTGTACTTCAAACTGTACTTCACTGCTTTATATAGAGACAGCATTGATTTTAGACAAAAGAGAAGATCTCACATTATTCAGCGTTACGCTCATGACCAGGCATTCAGGCTAAGACACAAACAACTAATGAAACAACGAATGAAAGACAGATATAAAAACAATCCCACCTATCGGAGTATGCAGAACATGAGATGTGCCATGAAAATAAAAAGGAAATACAGAGGGATAAATAAACCAACAGAAGAAAGTGACAACAGTTTAATCAAAGAGGCCATACATGTTTTCAGATCACAAATAAAGTCCGGTCCCACTTACGTTTGCACCGTTTGTCACAAAGCATCATTTCCCAACCAAGTGAAACCCTGTAAAAGGTTAAACTATGTACAAAATCCAGACGTTGTTGCAGCATGTCTGACAGGAAAGTACGTCCATGATGAGTGCAGAGATGAACAGCAGTGCAATGTGCCTGATGAGAGAAAGGAAGAGTGGATCTGTCACACCTGCCACAATCACCTTAAAGATGGAGGGATGCCAGCGCTCGCTGTAGCCAACAACTTGGAGCTCGCTGACATTCCACCTGAACTGCGTGACCTCAACATATTGGAGAGACATCTCATAGCCAAGTGCATAGCGTTTGCAAAGATCATTCCTCTCCCCAAAGGACGACAGAGAGCGATACATGGCAACGTGGTTTGTGTCCCGTCTGAGGTGCAGGAAACAGTGGAAGCGTTACCCCGACTGAGAAGTGAGTCTCAAGTGATGAGAGTAAAGCTAAAGAGACGATTGTGTTACAGAGGTCATCAGCTGTTCCAGACTGTCACCTGGTCTAAACTAGTGCAGGCGCTGCATAAACTCAAACGCATCCATCCACAATATGAGGACATCACTATCAGAGACGAGGCTGAGCTATGTGACCCAACACTTCCTGATGAAGATGAGGATGATGATGAGGATGCCACTATGGATGAGAACGACTACGATGATGCTGATTTAATGGAAATTGACATGTGTGAGAAAAGTGCACTGTGTGAGACAGAAACTGAGCTTGATGGAGAGCAGGATGTTGACATGTTGTCATGTGATGGTGAACAACCAGAGGAGCCGAGAGATGATGAAGAACAGGAAGGTGACATGCCTAATGGTGGTTTTGCTCTAGAATCATGTCTTCAGCCATGTGATGTTTCAGAGGAGATTTTATGTTTCAGTGAAGGAATCTACTCGGTTGCCCCTGCAGAAAGTAACAGTCCAGTTGGTTTCTTTAAAACTCCTAAGCTTGAGGCGATGGCTTTCCCTGTGCAGTTCCCTACAGGTCAAAACACACTGGATGAAGGGAGACGTATGAAAGTAACACCCAGCAGTTACTTCAAAGCGAGGCTTTTCTGTGTTGATGATCGTTTTGCCAGAGACACAAACTATTTGTTCTTTGCTCAGTTTGTCACTGAAATACACTTGGCCACATCCAGCATGACAATACAGATGAGGAAAGGAAAGCCAATGACTCGAGATGGACGAAAAATAACTTCTGGTATGCTGCAAAACAAACGAGAGGTAGAGAAACTGGTGAGGAACAAAGATGCAGTCAGATTCATGCAGCCGCTGAGAGGAACACCGGCCTACTGGGAGAAAACCACACGAGATCTTTTTGCCATGATCAGACAGTTGGGAACTCCCACATTCTTTTGTACATTTTCTGCAGCTGAGATGCGTTGGCCTGAAGTGATTGAAGCAATAAAAAGACAGCAAGGTGAGGAGGTGAATTTTGAAGGGCTCGACTGGTCAGCAAAGTGTGACATTCTGAGAAGCAATCCTGTGACAACAATGCGTATGTTTGATAAGCGTGTTGAGGCCTTATTCAGAGATCTGCTCTTATCTCCAGCACAGCCTCTTGGCAAAGTTGTTGACTACTTTTACCGAGTTGAGTTTCAGCACAGAGGAAGCCCGCACATTCACTGTCTCATATGGGTAGAAGGTGCACCTGTGTTTGAAGAGGATGATGATCAGACTGTGTCAGCTTTTGTGTCCAAATACATCACAGCTCAGCTACCTGATCCACGCACACAACCTGAACTACACAAGAAGGTCACAGAGGTGCAAATACACAGCAAAAAACACTCACGGACATGTTTCAGAAGTCCCAGCTCGGGTTGCAGATTTGGTTTTCCTAAACCACCTTCCAGAAAGACAATGATATCGAGACCTGGTGAGGGCGTTTGTCCACTGCAACTGCAAATAGCAAAGTCCAAGCTGCAACCACTGAACTTGTTGCTGAATGAACCTGAAACTGCCTCACTCAGTTTGCTGCAGCTCCTCAGTAAATGCAACTTAACACTCCAAGAGTATGAAGGATGCCTCAATGTTATCAACAAATCCAGTGCGGTGATCCTGAAACGTGAGCCAAAAGACTGCTGGGTAAATGGATATAATCCACATCTACTGGAAGCCTGGGATGCCAATATTGATGTCAGTTATATTCTCAATGCATATTCGTGCATCATGTATCTCACCAGCTACATCACCAAAAAGGAATCTGGACTTTCCGAGTACCTCAAAACAGTCATTGAAACCTCCACCAGAGATCACGTCAATGAATGTGATGAAATGAGGGAAATCATGCAGGCGTACTCTAAAAAGAGAGAGGTCAGTGCTCAGGAGTGTGTGACTCGTGCATGTGGAATAAACATGAAGAAGTGTTCACGTGGTGTCATATTTGTACCTACGGATGACAACGCACTGAAAATGAGTCGCCCCATGTCTTACCTGGAGAACACAACATCAGAAAATGTAAATGTGTGGATGACATCTTTGACTGAGAAATACAAATCCAGACCAGAAACACCAGAGTTTGAGCAAATGTGTTTGGCTGACTTCGCAGCTACTTGCAGGATTGTCTATGGCCAGCAGAGAAAAGGAAAAGATGTGCTGCCTCTTCTCAATGAAATGGGATTTGTGCAAAAGCGTAAAAACGATAAGCCTGCTATCATCAGATTTTACCGCTGCTCACAGGAAAAATATCCAGAGAAGTATTATGGCACATTACTGAAACTGTACATTCCTCACCGATCAGACCTGGAACTAAAAAGGCCACATTTCCCCACGTACGAGTCCTTCTATAAAGGTTGTTGCGTCCAACTACCAGGTTCTGACCATGCTGAGTCTGCGCGAAATATTGTGAAACGAAACCAAGACAAATATGAGAAAAACAGTGAGGAGATTGAGAATGCAGTCGAAGAATTTGAACAGAACAGAGGAGTGATCGATGAATGGTGTAATCTGGCTCCAGAATCTGAAGTGGAAAGGTTGGAATGTATCGAGGAATTGGAGGCAAGAGAGCCAGATCATGAAAATGTACAAGAAAATGTTCCCGAATACAGTAATCAGGCTGATGCTGCAACAGAAGCCAGAGCCATCAGAGAGCCCCCTGCCTTTGACCCCACACTGCTACGGCAAATGTATCAGAACCTGAACCAGAAACAAGCGTGTGTATTCTATGCAGTAAGAGACTGGTGCGTCAAGCGTGTCTGTGGCCTAAATCCTGAGCAGTTTTTCTTTTACATCAATGGTGGTGCTGGAACAGGAAAGTCACATCTCATTAAGTGCATCTACTCAGAATCATCCAAGATACTGTGCAAAGTGCCCAGCCATTCTGAGGACGTCGACATATCAAACCCCACGGTCCTGTTGACAGCTTTCACTGGAACTGCAGCCTTTAACATATCAGGATCAACACTGCACTCTCTGCTCAAGCTTCCCCGAAGTCTGAAACCTCCATTTCAAGGACTTGGTAACCAACTGGATGAAGTCCGATCAGAACTTTTAAATGCTGAAATCCTCGTCATTGATGAAGTGTCCATGGTGTCAAAACCCCTGTTTGCTTATGTGGATGCGAGACTGAAACAGATCAAAGGCAGTCCCAAACCCTTTGGAGGAATGTCAGTAATAGCTGTTGGAGACTTTTATCAGCTACCACCAGTGCGACAGTCCAAGACCCTCTGTGTGTACGAGCCCTGTGAGATTGATCTATGGCAAGAACACTTTCAGACAATCACCCTGACTGAGATTATGCGGCAGAAGGATGATGTTGCCTTTGCAGAGATGTTGAACCGGATCCGTGTGAAGGGAAAGTCAGATGAGTTGTCTCAAGCAGACAGAGCCTTGTTGTCACAGACCATCACTGAACCATCACTTTGTCCACCTGATGTCCTGCACATCTTTGCAACTAACAAACAGGTTGATTCACACAACTCAGTAACATTAGCTCTGCTCCATTCTAATATCACCAAGATCGATGCAGATGACTACAAGAAGGACCCACGAACTGGAAGAATGGCTCGACAAGCCCAACCATACAAAGGGAACAAAAACGAGTTACCAGACACACTAAACGTAGCTGAAGGGGCTCGAGTCATGCTCACCAGAAACATAGACGTGTCTCAGGGATTGGTTAACGGATCGTTTGCTACACTTGTCAGGGTAATAACCTCAGAACAGAGTGATGATTCACATGTCACTATGCTCGGGCTCAAGATGGATGATCCAACAGCTGGAAGGAACTACCGTAATAGAGCACCAGGCGGCTCTGATGATGTGGTGTACATAGAGAGAGCGGAGGACAATCTGAAACAGAAAGGAGTGGTACGCAGACAGTTTCCTGTTAGACTTGCCTTTGCTTGCACGATACACAAGGTTCAGGGAATGACAAGGACATCAGCTGTAGTGTCACTGAAACACATTTTTGAACCTGGCATGGCTTACGTAGCTATCAGTAGAGTGACCTCTCTCAGTGGACTGCACATGCTGGATCTGGATGAGAGTAAAATCTATGCCAACCCAGAAATCACTGGAGCCCTCGAGACCATGAGACAAGTCAACTTGGATGACATGATGCCTCTTCTTCGTATCTCACAGACATCAAGCAGATGTGACACTCTGACCATTGTTCACCATAACACGGAAGGTTTGCCATCTCACATCAATGACATCAGAAGCCATCATGAACTGTGTCTTGCAGATGTTTTGTGTCTCACAGAAACTCACCTTCAAGGTTCCTTTGTTGCAGAGAGTCTCCACTTAGAGGGCTACAACATGTTCAAACGCAACAGACACCTGTCCTACACAAATGTTCCACAAATAGCCAACCGAGGTGGTGGTGGAGTTGCTGTTTATGTGAAGAGCCACATTCAGGTGCGTGAGAAACAGTACGTACATAATGTAACCGACCTTGAGTTTGTGGCTCTGAAGGTAGAAGCCCCAGTGAGAGCCCTGATAGCAGCTGTGTACAGACCTCCAGACTACAGTGTGAGATCATTCCTGTCCAACCTGGGGAGCCTGCTGGACTCATTGGAGATCATGGACTGTCAGCCCATCATTGTCTGTGGGGATTTCAACGAGAATCTCTTCTCCAACACTGGTAAGCCAATCCTTGAGCTCTTCCAGTCCAGAGGATATGCACAACTCATCACTGCTGCAACCACTGATAAGAACACACTGCTGGACCTCATTTTCATCTCTCGACCACAACACTGTCTCCACTCGGGTGTGATGAAAACCTATTACAGTTATCACAACCCTGTTTATTGTATCATGTCCTATAACACTCCATGATGGTATCAGCTGAGTTTTAAAGAAAAATATAATGTCATTTTAATAATATTATCTATACAGTGATTTTGTTCCTGAATTTCCAGAGGAGGGGGGATCCTCTGTGCGGCCATTTCCATCTCTCCACCACAACAGGACCTCCATTCTGGTACAGTAAAAACTTGTTTTCTGTCTACATTCCTCCAAAAGGTCTAGAAATAATCATGTAAGACGAATATCCACAGTGAATCATGTATTTTTTTTTTAACAAAACCTAATTTATGTGATTCTAGATTATCCTAC
>JAHWDR010000209.1:0-25000 GCA_021346845.1 Apeltes quadracus
GACTGTAGGCTGGTACTCAATGTGCAAAACAAGTTTTTTAAGTTGCTGTCTGTTATGAGTGGATAGAATTGTAAGAGTCTGATCCATTTTCTGTAGAGCAAACTTTCGTTCATCTTCAGGTCAAGCCTTGCTATACTCGCTGAAAAACAACCAAACAACTTCACCCTTCGATAGCTCAGTTGGTAGAGCGGAGGACTGTAGGCTGGTATTCAATGTGCAATTAGCAGGTATCCTTAGGTCGCTGGTTCAACTCCGGCTCGAAGGATGTATCTTAAGTTGCTGTCTGTTATTAGTGGATAGAATTGTAAGAGTCTGCTCCATTTTCTGTACAGCAAACTAGTTCATCTTCAGGTCAAGACTTGCTATACTCGCTGAAAAACAACCAAGCAACTTCACCCTTCGATAGCTCAGTTGGTAGAGCGGAGGACTGTAGGCTGGTACTCAATGTGCAAAACAAGTTTTTTAAGTTGCTGTCTGTTATGAGTGGATAGAATTGTAAGAGTCTGATCCATTTTCTGTACAGCAAACTGTAGTTCATCTTCAGGTCAAGCCTTGCTATACTCGCTGAAAAACAACCAAACAACTTCACCCTTCGATAGCTCAGTTGGTAGAGCGGAGGACTGTAGGCTGGTATTCAATGTGCAATTAGCAGGTATCCTTAGGTCGCTGGTTCAACTCCGGCTCGAAGGATGTATCTTAAGTTGCTGTCTGTTATGAGTGGATAGAATTGTAAGAGTCTTATCCATTTTCTGTACAGCAAACTTTAGTTCATCTTCAGGTCAAGCCTTGCTATACTCGCTGAAAAACAACCAAACAACTTCACCCTTCGATAGCTCAGTTGGTAGAGCGGAGGACTGTAGGCTGGTATTCAATGTGCAATTAGCAGGTATCCTTAGGTCGCTGGTTCAACTCCGGCTCGAAGGATGTATCTTAAGTTGCTGTCTGTTATTAGTGGATAGAATTGTAAGAGTGTTATCCATTTTCTGTACAGCAAACTTTAGTTCATCTTCAGGTCAAGCCTTGCTATACTCGCTGAAAAACAACCAAACAACTTCACCCTTCGATAGCTCAGTTGGTAGAGCGGAGGACTGTAGGCTGGTACTCAATGTGCAAAACAAGTTTTTTAAGTTGCTGTCTGTTATGAGTGGATAGAATTGTAAGAGTCTGATCCATTTTCTGTAGAGCAAACTTTCGTTCATCTTCAGGTCAAGCCTTGCTATACTCGCTGAAAAACAACCAAACAACTTCACCCTTCGATAGCTCAGTTGGTAGAGCGGAGGACTGTAGGCTGGTATTCAATGTGCAATTAGCAGGTATCCTTAGGTCGCTGGTTCAACTCCGGCTCGAAGGATGTATCTTAAGTTGCTGTCTGTTATTAGTGGATAGAATTGTAAGAGTCTGCTCCATTTTCTGTACAGCAAACTAGTTCATCTTCAGGTCAAGACTTGCTATACTCGCTGAAAAACAACCAAGCAACTTCACCCTTCGATAGCTCAGTTGGTAGAGCGGAGGACTGTAGGCTGGTATTCAATGTGCAATTAGCAGGTATCCTTAGGTCGCTGGTTCAACTCCGGCTCGAAGGATGTTTTATAAGTTGCTGTCTGTTATGAGTGGATAGAATTGTAAGAGTCTTATCCATTTTCTGTACAGCAAACTGTAGTTCATCTTCAGGTCAAGCCTTGCTATACTCGCTGAAAAACAACCAAACAACTTCACCCTTCGATAGCTCAGTTGGTAGAGCGGAGGACTGTAGGCTGGTATTCAATGTGTAAAACAATTTTTGTTGTAAGAAATTGTAAGAGTCTGATCCATTTTCTGTACAGCAAACTTTAGTTCATCTTCAGGTCAAGCCTTGCTATAATCGCTGAAAAACAACCAAACAACTTCACCCTTCGATAGCTCAGTTGGTAGAGCGGAGGACTGTAGGCTGGTACTCAATGTGCAAAACAAGTTTTTTAAGTTGCTGTCTGTTATGAGTGGATAGAATTGTAAGAGTCTGATCCATTTTCTGTAGAGCAAACTTTCGTTCATCTTTAGGTCAAGCCTTGCTATACTCGCTGAAAAACAACCAAACAACTTCACCCTTCGATAGCTCAGTTGGTAGAGCGGAGGACTGTAGGCTGGTATTCAATGTGCAATTAGCAGGTATCCTTAGGTCGCTGGTTCAACTCCGGCTCGAAGGATGTATCTTAAGTTGCTGTCTGTTATTAGTGGATAGAATTGTAAGAGTCTGCTCCATTTTCTGTACAGCAAACTAGTTCATCTTCAGGTCAAGACTTGCTATACTCGCTGAAAAACAACCAAGCAACTTCACCCTTCGATAGCTCAGTTGGTAGAGCGGAGGACTGTAGGCTGGTATTCAATGTGCAATTAGCAGGTATCCTTAGGTCGCTGGTTCAACTCCGGCTCGAAGGATGTTTTATAAGTTGCTGTCTGTTATGAGTGGATAGAATTGTAAGAGTCTTATCCATTTTCTGTACAGCAAACTTTAGTTCATCTTCAGGTCAAGCCTTGCTATACTCGCTGAAAAACAACCAAACAACTTCACCCTTCGATAGCTCAGTTGGTAGAGCGGAGGACTGTAGGCTGGTACTCAATGTGCAAAACAAGTTTTTTAAGTTGCTGTCTGTTATGAGTGGATAGAATTGTAAGAGTCTGATCCATTTTCTGTAGAGCAAACTTTCGTTCATCTTCAGGTCAAGCCTTGCTATACTCGCTGAAAAACAACCAAACAACTTCACCCTTCGATAGCTCAGTTGGTAGAGCGGAGGACTGTAGGCTGGTATTCAATGTGCAATTAGCAGGTATCCTTAGGTCGCTGGTTCAACTCCGGCTCGAAGGATGTATCTTAAGTTGCTGTCTGTTATTAGTGGATAGAATTGTAAGAGTCTGCTCCATTTTCTGTACAGCAAACTAGTTCATCTTCAGGTCAAGACTTGCTATACTCGCTGAAAAACAACCAAGCAACTTCACCCTTCGATAGCTCAGTTGGTAGAGCGGAGGACTGTAGGCTGGTATTCAATGTGTAAAACAATTTTTGTTGTAAGAAATTGTAAGAGTCTGATCCATTTTCTGTACAGCAAACTTTAGTTCATCTTCAGGTCAAGCCTTGCTATAATCGCTGAAAAACAACCAAACAACTTCACCCTTCGATAGCTCAGTTGGTAGAGCGGAGGACTGTAGGCTGGTACTCAATGTGCAGAACAAGTTTTTTAAGTTGCTGTCTGTTATGAGTGGATAGCATTGTAAGAGTCTGATCCATTTTCTGTAGAGCAAACTTTCGTTCATCTTTAGGTCAAGCCTTGCTATACTCGCTGAAAAACAACCAAACAACTTCACCCTTCGATAGCTCAGTTGGTAGAGCGGAGGACTGTAGGCTGGTATTCAATGTGCAATTAGCAGGTATCCTTAGGTCGCTGGTTCAACTCCGGCTCGAAGGATGTATCTTAAGTTGCTGTCTGTTATTAGTGGATAGAATTGTAAGAGTCTGCTCCATTTTCTGTACAGCAAACTAGTTCATCTTCAGGTCAAGACTTGCTATACTCGCTGAAAAACAACCAAGCAACTTCACCCTTCGATAGCTCAGTTGGTAGAGCGGAGGACTGTAGGCTGGTATTCAATGTGCAATTAGCAGGTATCCTTAGGTCGCTGGTTCAACTCCGGCTCGAAGGATGTTTTATAAGTTGCTGTCTGTTATGAGTGGATAGAATTGTAAGAGTCTTATCCATTTTCTGTACAGCAAACTTTAGTTCATCTTCAGGTCAAGCCTTGCTATACTCGCTGAAAAACAACCAAACAACTTCACCCTTCGATAGCTCAGTTGGTAGAGCGGAGGACTGTAGGCTGGTATTCAATGTGCAATTAGCAGGTATCCTTAGGTCGCTGGTTCAACTCCGGCTCGAAGGATGTTTTAAGTTGCTGTCTGTTATGAGTGGATAGAATTGTAAGAGTCTGATCCATTTTCTGTACAGCAAACTGTAGTTCATCTTCAGGTCAAGCCTTGCTATACTCGCTGAAAAACAACCAAACAACTTCACCCTTCGATAGCTCAGTTGGTAGAGCGGAGGACTGTAGGCTGGTATTCAATGTGTAAAACAATTTTTGTTGTAAGAAATTGTAAGAGTCTGATCCATTTTCTGTACAGCAAACTTTAGTTCATCTTCAGGTCAAGCCTTGCTATACTCGCTGAAAAACAACCAAACAACTTCACCCTTCGATAGCTCAGTTGGTAGAGCGGAGGACTGTAGGCTGGTACTCAATGTGCAAAACAAGTTTTTTAAGTTGCTGTCTGTTATGAGTGGATAGAATTGTAAGAGTCTGATCCATTTTCTGTACAGCAAACTGTAGTTCATCTTCAGGTCAAGCCTTGCTATACTCGCTGAAAAACAACCAAACAACTTCACCCTTCGATAGCTCAGTTGGTAGAGCGGAGGACTGTAGGCTGGTATTCAATGTGCAATTAGCAGGTATCCTTAGGTCGCTGGTTCAACTCCGGCTCGAAGGATGTATCTTAAGTTGCTGTCTGTTATTAGTGGATAGAATTGTAAGAGTCTGCTCCATTTTCTGTACAGCAAACTAGTTCATCTTCAGGTCAAGACTTGCTATACTCGCTGAAAAACAACCAAGCAACTTCACCCTTCGATAGCTCAGTTGGTAGAGCGGAGGACTGTAGGCTGGTATTCAATGTGCAATTAGCAGGTATCCTTAGGTCGCTGGTTCAACTCCGGCTCGAAGGATGTATCTTAAGTTGCTGTCTGTTATTAGTGGATAGAATTGTAAGAGTGTTATCCATTTTCTGTACAGCAAACTTTAGTTCATCTTCAGGTCAAGCCTTGCTATACTCGCTGAAAAACAACCAAACAACTTCACCCTTCGATAGCTCAGTTGGTAGAGCGGAGGACTGTAGGCTGGTACTCAATGTGCAAAACAAGTTTTTTAAGTTGCTGTCTGTTATGAGTGGATAGAATTGTAAGAGTCTGATCCATTTTCTGTACAGCAAACTTTAGTTCATCTTCAGGTCAAGCCTTGCTATACTCGCTGAAAAACAACCAAACAACTTCACCCTTCGATAGCTCAGTTGGTAGAGCGGAGGACTGTAGGCTGGTACTCAATGTGCAAAACAAGTTTTTTAAGTTGCTGTCTGTTATGAGTGGATAGAATTGTAAGAGTCTGATCCATTTTCTGTACAGCAAACTGTAGTTCATCTTCAGGTCAAGCCTTGCTATACTCGCTGAAAAACAACCAAACAACTTCACCCTTCGATAGCTCAGTTGGTAGAGCGGAGGACTGTAGGCTGGTATTCAATGTGTAAAACAATTTTTGTTGTAAGAAATTGTAAGAGTCTAATCCATTTTCTGTACAGCAAACTTTAGTTCATCTTCAGGTCAAGCCTTGCTATACTCGCTGAAAAACAACCAAACAACTTCACCCTTCGATAGCTCAGTTGGTAGAGCGGAGGACTGTAGGCTGGTACTCAATGTGCAAAACAAGTTTTTTAAGTTGCTGTCTGTTATGAGTGGATAGAATTGTAAGAGTCTGATCCATTTTCTGTACAGCAAACTGTAGTTCATCTTCAGGTCAAGCCTTGCTATACTCGCTGAAAAACAACCAAACAACTTCACCCTTCGATAGCTCAGTTGGTAGAGCGGAGGACTGTAGGCTGGTATTCAATGTGTAAAACAATTTTTGTTGTAAGAAATTGTAAGAGTCTGATCCATTTTCTGTACAGCAAACTTTAGTTCATCTTCAGGTCAAGCCTTGCTATACTCGCTGAAAAACAACCAAACAACTTCACCCTTCGATAGCTCAGTTGGTAGAGCGGAGGACTGTAGGCTGGTACTCAATGTGCAAAACAAGTTTTTTAAGTTGCTGTCTGTTATGAGTGGATAGAATTGTAAGAGTCTGATCCATTTTCTGTAGAGCAAACTTTCGTTCATCTTTAGGTCAAGCCTTGCTATACTCGCTGAAAAACAACCAAACAACTTCACCCTTCGATAGCTCAGTTGGTAGAGCGGAGGACTGTAGGCTGGTATTCAATGTGCAATTAGCAGGTATCCTTAGGTCGCTGGTTCAACTCCGGCTCGAAGGATGTATCTTAAGTTGCTGTCTGTTATTAGTGGATAGAATTGTAAGAGTCTGCTCCATTTTCTGTACAGCAAACTAGTTCATCTTCAGGTCAAGACTTGCTATACTCGCTGAAAAACAACCAAGCAACTTCACCCTTCGATAGCTCAGTTGGTAGAGCGGAGGACTGTAGGCTGGTATTCAATGTGCAATTAGCAGGTATCCTTAGGTCGCTGGTTCAACTCCGGCTCGAAGGATGTTTTATAAGTTGCTGTCTGTTATGAGTGGATAGAATTGTAAGAGTCTTATCCATTTTCTGTACAGCAAACTTTAGTTCATCTTCAGGTCAAGCCTTGCTATACTCGCTGAAAAACAACCAAACAACTTCACCCTTCGATAGCTCAGTTGGTAGAGCGGAGGACTGTAGGCTGGTACTCAATGTGCAAAACAAGTTTTTTAAGTTGCTGTCTGTTATGAGTGGATAGAATTGTAAGAGTCTGATCCATTTTCTGTACAGCAAACTGTAGTTCATCTTCAGGTCAAGCCTTGCTATACTCGCTGAAAAACAACCAAACAACTTCACCCTTCGATAGCTCAGTTGGTAGAGCGGAGGACTGTAGGCTGGTATTCAATGTGTAAAACAATTTTTGTTGTAAGAAATTGTAAGAGTCTGATCCATTTTCTGTACAGCAAACTTTAGTTCATCTTCAGGTCAAGCCTTGCTATACTCGCTGAAAAACAACCAAACAACTTCACCCTTCGATAGCTCAGTTGGCTAGAGCGGAGGACTGTAGGCTGGTACTCAATGTGCAAAACAAGTTTTTTAAGTTGCTGTCTGTTATGAGTGGATAGAATTGTAAGAGTCTGATCCATTTTCTGTACAGCAAACTGTAGTTCATCTTCAGGTCAAGCCTTGCTATACTCGCTGAAAAACAACCAAACAACTTCACCCTTCGATAGCTCAGTTGGTAGAGCGGAGGACTGTAGGCTGGTATTCAATGTGTAAAACAATTTTTGTTGTAAGAAATTGTAAGAGTCTGATCCATTTTCTGTACAGCAAACTTTAGTTCATCTTCAGGTCAAGCCTTGCTATACTCGCTGAAAAACAACCAAACAACTTCACCCTTCGATAGCTCAGTTGGTAGAGCGGAGGACTGTAGGCTGGTACTCAATGTGCAAAACAAGTTTTTTAAGTTGCTGTCTGTTATGAGTGGATAGAATTGTAAGAGTCTGATCCATTTTCTGTAGAGCAAACTTTCGTTCATCTTCAGGTCAAGCCTTGCTATACTCGCTGAAAAACAACCAAACAACTTCACCCTTCGATAGCTCAGTTGGTAGAGCGGAGGACTGTAGGCTGGTATTCAATGTGCAATTAGCAGGTATCCTTAGGTCGCTGGTTCAACTCCGGCTCGAAGGATGTATCTTAAGTTGCTGTCTGTTATTAGTGGATAGAATTGTAAGAGTCTGCTCCATTTTCTGTACAGCAAACTAGTTCATCTTCAGGTCAAGACTTGCTATACTCGCTGAAAAACAACCAAGCAACTTCACCCTTCGATAGCTCAGTTGGTAGAGCGGAGGACTGTAGGCTGGTATTCAATGTGCAATTAGCAGGTATCCTTAGGTCGCTGGTTCAACTCCGGCTCGAAGGATGTTTTATAAGTTGCTGTCTGTTATGAGTGGATAGAATTGTAAGAGTCTTATCCATTTTCTGTACAGCAAACTTTAGTTCATCTTCAGGTCAAGCCTTGCTATACTCGCTGAAAAACAACCAAACAACTTCACCCTTCGATAGCTCAGTTGGTAGAGCGGAGGACTGTAGGCTGGTACTCAATGTGCAAAACAAGTTTTTTAAGTTGCTGTCTGTTATGAGTGGATAGAATTGTAAGAGTCTGATCCATTTTCTGTACAGCAAACTTTAGTTCATCTTCAGGTCAAGCCTTGCTATACTCGCTGAAAAACAACCAAACAACTTCACCCTTCGATAGCTCAGTTGGTAGAGCGGAGGACTGTAGGCTGGTATTCAATGTGCAATTAGCAGGTATCCTTAGGTCGCTGGTTCAACTCCGGCTCGAAGGATGTATCTTAAGTTGCTGTCTGTTATTAGTGGATAGAATTGTAAGAGTCTGCTCCATTTTCTGTACAGCAAACTAGTTCATCTTCAGGTCAAGACTTGCTATACTCGCTGAAAAACAACCAAGCAACTTCACCCTTCGATAGCTCAGTTGGTAGAGCGGAGGACTGTAGGCTGGTATTCAATGTGCAATTAGCAGGTATCCTTAGGTCGCTGGTTCAACTCCGGCTCGAAGGATGTTTTATAAGTTGCTGTCTGTTATGAGTGGATAGAATTGTAAGAGTCTTATCCATTTTCTGTACAGCAAACTTTAGTTCATCTTCAGGTCAAGCCTTGCTATACTCGCTGAAAAACAACCAAACAACTTCACCCTTCGATAGCTCAGTTGGTAGAGCGGAGGACTGTAGGCTGGTACTCAATGTGCAAAACAAGTTTTTTAAGTTGCTGTCTGTTATGAGTGGATAGAATTGTAAGAGTCTGATCCATTTTCTGTACAGCAAACTGTAGTTCATCTTCAGGTCAAGCCTTGCTATACTCGCTGAAAAACAACCAAACAACTTCACCCTTCGATAGCTCAGTTGGTAGAGCGGAGGACTGTAGGCTGGTATTCAATGTGCAATTAGCAGGTATCCTTAGGTCGCTGGTTCAACTCCGGCTCGAAGGATGTATCTTAAGTTGCTGTCTGTTATTAGTGGATAGAATTGTAAGAGTCTGCTCCATTTTCTGTACAGCAAACTAGTTCATCTTCAGGTCAAGACTTGCTATACTCGCTGAAAAACAACCAAGCAACTTCACCCTTCGATAGCTCAGTTGGTAGAGCGGAGGACTGTAGGCTGGTATTCAATGTGCAATTAGCAGGTATCCTTAGGTCGCTGGTTCAACTCCGGCTCGAAGGATGTTTTATAAGTTGCTGTCTGTTATGAGTGGATAGAATTGTAAGAGTCTTATCCATTTTCTGTACAGCAAACTTTAGTTCATCTTCAGGTCAAGCCTTGCTATACTCGCTGAAAAACAACCAAACAAGCTTCACCCTTCGATAGCTCAGTTGGTAGAGCGGAGGACTGTAGGCTGGTATTCAATGTGCAATTAGCAGGTATCCTTAGGTCGCTGGTTCAACTCCGGCTCGAAGGATGTATCTTAAGTTGCTGTCTGTTATTAGTGGATAGAATTGTAAGAGTCTGCTCCATTTTCTGTACAGCAAACTTAGTTCATCTTCAGGTCAAGACTTGCTATACTCGCTGAAAAACAACCAAGCAACTTCACCCTTCGATAGCTCAGTTGGTAGAGCGGAGGACTGTAGGCTGGTATTCAATATGCAATTAGCAGGTATCCTTAGGTCGCTGGTTCAACTCCGGCTCGAAGGATGTTTTATAAGTTGCTGTCTGTTATGAGTGGATAGAATTGTAAGAGTCTTATCCATTTTCTGTACAGCAAACTTTAGTTCATCTTCAGGTCAAGCCTTGCTATACTCGCTGAAAAACGACCAAACAACTTCACCCTTCGATAGCTCAGTTGGTAGAGCGGAGGACTGTAGGCTGGTACTCAATGTGCAAAACAAGTTTTTTAAGTTGCTGTCTGTTATGAGTGGATAGAATTGTAAGAGTCTGATCCATTTTCTGTACAGCAAACTTTAGTTCATTCTTCAGGTCAAGCCTTGCTATACTCGCTGAAAAACAACCAAACAACTTCACCCTTCGATAGCTCAGTTGGTAGAGCGGAGGACTGTAGGCTGGTACTCAATGTGCAAAACAAGTTTTTAAGTTGCTGTCTGTTATGAGTGGATAGAATTGTAAGAGTCTTATCCATTTTCTGTACAGCAAACTTTAGTTCATCTTCAGGTCAAGCCTTGCTATACTCGCTGAAAAACAACCAAACAACTTCACCCTTCGATAGCTCAGTTGGTAGAGCGGAGGACTGTAGGCTGGTATTCAATGTGCAATTAGCAGGTATCCTTAGGTCGCTGGTTCAACTCCGGCTCGAAGGATGTATCTTAAGTTGCTGTCTGTTATTAGTGGATAGAATTGTAAGAGTCTGCTCCATTTTCTGTACAGCAAACTAGTTCATCTTCAGGTCAAGACTTGCTATACTCGCTGAAAAACAACCAAACAACTTCACCCTTCGATAGCTCAGTTGGTAGAGCGGAGGACTGTAGGCTGGTACTCAATGTGCAAAACAAGTTTTTTAAGTTGCTGTCTGTTATTAGTGGATAGAATTGTAAGAGTCTGATCCATTTTCTGTACAGCAAACTTAGTTCATCTTCAGGTCAAGACTTGCTATACTCGCTGAAAAACAACCAAGCAACTTCACCCTTCGATAGCTCAGTTGGTAGAGCGGAGGACTGTAGGCTGGTATTCTATGTGCAATTAGCAGGTATCCTTAGGTCGCTGGTTCAACTCCGGCTCGAAGGATGTTTTATAAGTTGCTGTCTGTTATGAGTGGATAGAATTGTAAGAGTCTTATCCATTTTCTGTACAGCAAACTTTAGTTCATCTTCAGGTCAAGCCTTGCTATACTCGCTGAAAAACAACCAAACAACTTCACCCTTCGATAGCTCAGTTGGTAGAGCGGAGGACTGTAGGCTGGTACTCAATGTGCAAAACAAGTTTTTTAAGTTGCTGTCTGTTATGAGTGGATAGAATTGTAAGAGTCTGATCCATTTTCTGTACAGCAAACTTTCGTTCATCTTCAGGTCAAGCCTTGCTATACTCGCTGAAAAACAACCAAACAACTTCACCCTTCGATAGCTCAGTTGGTAGAGCGGAGGACTGTAGGCTGGTATTCAATGTGCAATTAGCAGGTATCCTTAGGTCGCTGGTTCAACTCCGGCTCGAAGGATGTATCTTAAGTTGCTGTCTGTTATTAGTGGATAGAATTGTAAGAGTCTGCTCCATTTTCTGTACAGCAAACTTAGTTCATCTTCAGGTCAAGACTTGCTATACTCGCTGAAAAACAACCAAGCAACTTCACCCTTCGATAGCTCAGTTGGTAGAGCGGAGGACTGTAGGCTGGTATTCTAATGTGCAATTAGCAGGTATCCTTAGGTCGCTGGTTCAACTCCGGCTCGAAGGATGTTTTATAAGTTGCTGTCTGTTATGAGTGGATAGAATTGTAAGAGTCTTATCCATTTTCTGTACAGCAAACTTTAGTTCATCTTCAGGTCAAGCCTTGCTATACTCGCTGAAAAACAACCAAACAACTTCACCCTTCGATAGCTCAGTTGGTAGAGCGGAGGACTGTAGGCTGGTACTCAATGTGCAAAACAAGTTTTTTAAGTTGCTGTCTGTTATGAGTGGATAGAATTGTAAGAGTCTGATCCATTTTCTGTACAGCAAACTTTAGTTCATCTTCAGGTCAAGCCTTGCTATACTCGCTGAAAAACAACCAAACAACTTCACCCTTCGATAGCTCAGTTGGTAGAGCGGAGGACTGTAGGCTGGTATTCAATGTGCAATTAGCAGGTATCCTTAGGTCGCTGGTTCAACTCCGGCTCGAAGGATGTATCTTAAGTTGCTGTCTGTTATTAGTGGATAGAATTGTAAGCGTCTGCTCCATTTTCTGTACAGCAAACTTGTTCATCTTCAGGTCAAGACTTGCTATACTCGCTGAAAAACAACCAAGCAACTTCACCCTTCGATAGCTCAGTTGGTAGAGCGGAGGACTGTAGGCTGGTATTCAATGTGCAATTAGCAGGTATCCTTAGGTCGCTGGTTCAACTCCGGCTCGAAGGATGTTTTATAAGTTGCTGTCTGTTATGAGTGGATAGAATTGTAAGAGTCTTATCCATTTTCTGTACAGCAAACTTTAGTTCATCTTCAGGTCAAGCCTTGCTATACTCGCTGAAAAACAACCAAACAACTTCACCCTTCGATAGCTCAGTTGGTAGAGCGGAGGACTGTAGGCTGGTATTCAATGTGCAATTAGCAGGTATCCTTAGGTCGCTGGTTCAACTCCGGCTCGAAGGATGTATCTTAAGTTGCTGTCTGTTATTAGTGGATAGAATTGTAAGAGTCTGCTCCATTTTCTGTACAGCAAACTAGTTCATCTTCAGGTCAAGACTTGCTATACTCGCTGAAAAACAACCAAGCAACTTCACCCTTCGATAGCTCAGTTGGTAGAGCGGAGGACTGTAGGCTGGTATTCAATGTGCAATTAGCAGGTATCCTTAGGTCGCTGGTTCAACTCCGGCTCGAAGGATGTTTTATAAGTTGCTGTCTGTTATGAGTGGATAGAATTGTAAGAGTCTTATCCATTTTCTGTACAGCAAACTTTAGTTCATCTTCAGGTCAAGCCTTGCTATACTCGCTGAAAAACAACCAAACAACTTCACCCTTCGATAGCTCAGTTGGTAGAGCGGAGGACTGTAGGCTGGTACTCAATGTGCAAAACAAGTTTTTTAAGTTGCTGTCTGTTATGAGTGGATAGAATTGTAAGAGTCTGATCCATTTTCTGTACAGCAAACTTTAGTTCATCTTCAGGTCAAGCCTTGCTATACTCGCTGAAAAACAACCAAACAACTTCACCCTTCGATAGCTCAGTTGGTAGAGCGGAGGACTGTAGGCTGGTACTCAATGTGCAAAACAAGTTTTTTAAGTTGCTGTCTGTTATGAGTGGATAGAATTGTAAGAGTCTTATCCATTTTCTGTACAGCAAACTTTAGTTCATCTTCAGGTCAAGCCTTGCTATACTCGCTGAAAAACAACCAAACAACTTCACCCTTCGATAGCTCAGTTGGTAGAGCGGAGGACTGTAGGCTGGTATTCAATGTGCAATTAGCAGGTATCCTTAGGTCGCTGGTTCAACTCCGGCTCGAAGGATGTATCTTAAGTTGCTGTCTGTTATTAGTGGATAGAATTGTAAGAGTCTGCTCCATTTTCTGTACAGCAAACTAGTTCATCTTCAGGTCAAGACTTGCTATACTCGCTGAAAAACAACCAAACAACTTCACCCTTCGATAGCTCAGTTGGTAGAGCGGAGGACTGTAGGCTGGTACTCAATGTGCAAAACAAGTTTTTTAAGTTGCTGTCTGTTATGAGTGGATAGAATTGTAAGAGTCTTATCCATTTTCTGTACAGCAAACTTTAGTTCATCTTCAGGTCAAGCCTTGCTATACTCGCTGAAAAACAACCAAACAACTTCACCCTTCGATAGCTCAGTTGGTAGAGCGGAGGACTGTAGGCTGGTATTCAATGTGCAATTAGCAGGTATCCTTAGGTCGCTGGTTCAACTCCGGCTCGAAGGATGTATCTTAAGTTGCTGTCTGTTATTAGTGGATAGAATTGTAAGAGTCTGCTCCATTTTCTGTACAGCAAACTAGTTCATCTTCAGGTCAAGACTTGCTATACTCGCTGAAAAACAACCAAACAACTTCACCCTTCGATAGCTCAGTTGGTAGAGCGGAGGACTGTAGGCTGGTACTCAATGTGCAAAACAAGTTTTTTAAGTTGCTGTCTGTTATGAGTGGATAGAATTGTAAGAGTCTGATCCATTTTCTGTACAGCAAACTTTAGTTCATCTTCAGGTCAAGCCTTGCTATACTCGCTGAAAAACAACCAAACAACTTCACCCTTCGATAGCTCAGTTGGTAGAGCGGAGGACTGTAGGCTGGTATTCAATGTGCAATTAGCAGGTATCCTTAGGTCGCTGGTTCAACTCCGGCTCGAAGGATGTATCTTAAGTTGCTGTCTGTTATTAGTGGATAGAATTGTAAGAGTCTGCTCCATTTTCTGTACAGCAAACTAGTTCATCTTCAGGTCAAGACTTGCTATACTCGCTGAAAAACAACCAAGCAACTTCACCCTTCGATAGCTCAGTTGGTAGAGCGGAGGACTGTAGGCTGGTATTCAATGTGCAATTAGCAGGTATCCTTAGGTTGCTGGTTCAACTCCGGCTCGAAGGATGTATTTTAAGTTGCTGTCTGTTATGAGTGGATAGAATTGTAACAGTCTTATCCATTTTCTGTAGAGCAAACTTTCGTTCATCTTCAGGTCAAGCCTTGCTATACTCGCTGAAAAACAACCAAACAACTTCACCCTTCGATAGCTCAGTTGGTAGAGCGGAGGACTGTAGGCTGGTATTCAATGTGCAATTAGCAGGTATCCTTAGGTCGCTGGTTCAACTCCGGCTCGAAGGATGTATCTTAAGTTGCTGTCTGTTATTAGTGGATAGAATTGTAAGAGTCTGGTCCATTTTCTGTACAGCAAACTAGTTCATCTTCAGGTCAAGACTTGCTATACTCGCTGAAAAACAACCAAACAACTTCACCCTTCGATAGCTCAGTTGGTAGAGCGGAGGACTGTAGGCTGGTATTCAATGTGCAATTAGCAGGTATCCTTAGGTCGCTGGTTCAACTCCGGCTCGAAGGATGTATCTTAAGTTGCTGTCTGTTATGAGTGGATAGAATTGTAAGAGTCTGATCCATTTTCTGTACAGCAAACTTTAGTTCATCTTCAGGTCAAGCCTTGCTATACTCGCTGAAAAACAACCAAACAACTTCACCCTTCGATAGCTCAGTTGGTAGAGCGGAGGACTGTAGGCTGGTATTCAATGTGCAATTAGCAGGTATCCTTAGGTCGCTGGTTCAACTCCGGCTCGAAGGATGTATCTTAAGTTGCTGTCTGTTATTAGTGGATAGAATTGTAAGAGTCTGCTCCATTTTCTGTACAGCAAACTAGTTCATCTTCAGGTCAAGACTTGCTATACTCGCTGAAAAACAACCAAGCAACTTCACCCTTCGATAGCTCAGTTGGTAGAGCGGAGGACTGTAGGCTGGTATTCAATGTGCAATTAGCAGGTATCCTTAGGTCGCTGGTTCAACTCCGGCTCGAAGGATGTTTTATAAGTTGCTGTCTGTTATGAGTGGATAGAATTGTAAGAGTCTTATCCATTTTCTGTACAGCAAACTTTAGTTCATCTTCAGGTCAAGCCTTGCTATACTCGCTGAAAAACAACCAAACAACTTCACCCTTCGATAGCTCAGTTGGTAGAGCGGAGGACTGTAGGCTGGTACTCAATGTGCAAAACAAGTTTTTTAAGTTGCTGTCTGTTATGAGTGGATAGAATTGTAAGAGTCTGATCCATTTTCTGTACAGCAAACTTTCGTTCATCTTCAGGTCAAGCCTTGCTATACTCGCTGAAAAACAACCAAACAACTTCACCCTTCGATAGCTCAGTTGGTAGAGCGGAGGACTGTAGGCTGGTATTCAATGTGCAATTAGCAGGTATCCTTAGGTCGCTGGTTCAACTCCGGCTCGAAGGATGTATCTTAAGTTGCTGTCTGTTATTAGTGGATAGAATTGTAAGAGTCTGCTCCATTTTCTGTACAGCAAACTAGTTCATCTTCAGGTCAAGACTTGCTATACTCGCTGAAAAACAACCAAGCAACTTCACCCTTCGATAGCTCAGTTGGTAGAGCGGAGGACTGTAGGCTGGTATTCAATGTGCAATTAGCAGGTATCCTTAGGTCGCTGGTTCAACTCCGGCTCGAAGGATGTATTATAAGTTGCTGTCTGTTATTAGTGGATAGAATTGTAAGAGTCTGCTCCATTTTCTGTACAGCAAACTTAGTTCATCTTCAGGTCAAGACTTGCTATACTCGCTGAAAAACAACCAAGCAACTTCACCCTTCGATAGCTCAGTTGGTAGAGCGGAGGACTGTAGGCTGGTATTCAATGTGCAATTAGCAGGTATCCTTAGGTCGCTGGTTCAACTCCGGCTCGAAGGATGTTTTATAAGTTGCTGTCTGTTATGAGTGGATAGAATTGTAAGAGTCTTATCCATTTTCTGTACAGCAAACTTTAGTTCATCTTCAGGTCAAGCCTTGCTATACTCGCTGAAAAACAACCAAACAACTTCACCCTTCGATAGCTCAGTTGGTAGAGCGGAGGACTGTAGGCTGGTACTCAATGTGCAAAACAAGTTTTTTAAGTTGCTGTCTGTTATGAGTGGATAGAATTGTAAGAGTCTGATCCATTTTCTGTACAGCAAACTTTCGTTCATCTTCAGGTCAAGCCTTGCTATACTCGCTGAAAAACAACCAAACAACTTCACCCTTCGATAGCTCAGTTGGTAGAGCGGAGGACTGTAGGCTGGTATTCAATGTGCAATTAGCAGGTATCCTTAGGTCGCTGGTTCAACTCCGGCTCGAAGGATGTATCTTAAGTTGCTGTCTGTTATTAGTGGATAGAATTGTAAGAGTCTGCTCCATTTTCTGTACAGCAAACTAGTTCATCTTCAGGTCAAGACTTGCTATACTCGCTGAAAAACAACCAAGCAACTTCACCCTTCGATAGCTCAGTTGGTAGAGCGGAGGACTGTAGGCTGGTATTCAATGTGCAATTAGCAGGTATCCTTAGGTCGCTGGTTCAACTCCGGCTCGAAGGATGTTTTATAAGTTGCTGTCTGTTATGAGTGGATAGAATTGTAAGAGTCTTATCCATTTTCTGTACAGCAAACTTTAGTTCATCTTCAGGTCAAGCCTTGCTATACTCGCTGAAAAACAACCAAACAACTTCACCCTTCGATAGCTCAGTTGGTAGAGCGGAGGACTGTAGGCTGGTATTCAATGTGCAATTAGCAGGTATCCTTAGGTCGCTGGTTCAACTCCGGCTCGAAGGATGTATCTTAAGTTGCTGTCTGTTATTAGTGGATAGAATTGTAAGAGTCTGCTCCATTTTCTGTACAGCAAACTAGTTCATCTTCAGGTCAAGACTTGCTATACTCGCTGAAAAACAACCAAGCAACTTCACCCTTCGATAGCTCAGTTGGTAGAGCGGAGGACTGTAGGCTGGTATTCAATGTGCAATTAGCAGGTATCCTTAGGTCGCTGGTTCAACTCCGGCTCGAAGGATGTTTTATAAGTTGCTGTCTGTTATGAGTGGATAGAATTGTAAGAGTCTTATCCATTTTCTGTACAGCAAACTTTAGTTCATCTTCAGGTCAAGCCTTGCTATACTCGCTGAAAAACAACCAAACAACTTCACCCTTCGATAGCTCAGTTGGTAGAGCGGAGGACTGTAGGCTGGTACTCAATGTGCAAAACAAGTTTTTAAGTTGCTGTCTGTTATGAGTGGATAGAATTGTAAGAGTCTGATCCATTTTCTGTACAGCAAACTTTAGTTCATCTTCAGGTCAAGCCTTGCTATACTCGCTGAAAAACAACCAAACAACTTCACCCTTCGATAGCTCAGTTGGTAGAGCGGAGGACTGTAGGCTGGTACTCAATGTGCAAAACAAGTTTTTTAAGTTGCTGTCTGTTATGAGTGGATAGAATTGTAAGAGTCTGATCCATTTTCTGTACAGCAAACTTTAGTTCATCTTCAGGTCAAGCCTTGCTATACTCGCTGAAAAACAACCAAACAACTTCACCCTTCGATAGCTCAGTTGGTAGAGCGGAGGACTGTAGGCTGGTATTCAATGTGCAATTAGCAGGTATCCTTAGGTCGCTGGTTCAACTCCGGCTCGAAGGATGTATCTTAAGTTGCTGTCTGTTATTAGTGGATAGAATTGTAAGAGTCTGCTCCATTTTCTGTACAGCAAACTTAGTTCATCTTCAGGTCAAGACTTGCTATACTCGCTGAAAAACAACCAAACAACTTCACCCTTCGATAGCTCAGTTGGTAGAGCGGAGGACTGTAGGCTGGTACTCAATGTGCAAAACAAGTTTTTAAGTTGCTGTCTGTTATGAGTGGATAGAATTGTAAGAGTCTGATCCATTTTCTGTACAGCAAACTTTAGTTCATCTTCAGGTCAAGCCTTGCTATACTCGCTGAAAAACAACCAAACAACTTCACCCTTCGATAGCTCAGTTGGTAGAGCGGAGGACTGTAGGCTGGTATTCAATGTGCAATTAGCAGGTATCCTTAGGTCGCTGGTTCAACTCCGGCTCGAAGGATGTATCTTAAGTTGCTGTCTGTTATTAGTGGATAGAATTGTAAGAGTCTGCTCCATTTTCTGTACAGCAAACTAGTTCATCTTCAGGTCAAGACTTGCTATACTCGCTGAAAAACAACCAAGCAACTTCACCCTTCGATAGCTCAGTTGGTAGAGCGGAGGACTGTAGGCTGGTATTCAATGTGCAATTAGCAGGTATCCTTAGGTCGCTGGTTCAACTCCGGCTCGAAGGATGTTTTATAAGTTGCTGTCTGTTATGAGTGGATAGAATTGTAAGAGTCTTATCCATTTTCTGTACAGCAAACTTTAGTTCATCTTCAGGTCAAGCCTTGCTATACTCGCTGAAAAACAACCAAACAACTTCACCCTTCGATAGCTCAGTTGGTAGAGCGGAGGACTGTAGGCTGGTACTCAATGTGCAAAACAAGTTTTTTAAGTTGCTGTCTGTTATGAGTGGATAGAATTGTAAGAGTCTGATCCATTTTCTGTACAGCAAACTTTCGTTCATCTTCAGGTCAAGCCTTGCTATACTCGCTGAAAAACAACCAAACAACTTCACCCTTCGATAGCTCAGTTGGTAGAGCGGAGGACTGTAGGCTGGTATTCAATGTGCAATTAGCAGGTATCCTTAGGTCGCTGGTTCAACTCCGGCTCGAAGGATGTATCTTAAGTTGCTGTCTGTTATTAGTGGATAGAATTGTAAGAGTCTGCTCCATTTTCTGTACAGCAAACTAGTTCATCTTCAGGTCAAGACTTGCTATACTCGCTGAAAAACAACCAAGCAACTTCACCCTTCGATAGCTCAGTTGGTAGAGCGGAGGACTGTAGGCTGGTATTCAATGTGCAATTAGCAGGTATCCTTAGGTCGCTGGTTCAACTCCGGCTCGAAGGATGTTTTATAAGTTGCTGTCTGTTATGAGTGGATAGAATTGTAAGAGTCTTATCCATTTTCTGTACAGCAAACTTTAGTTCATCTTCAGGTCAAGCCTTGCTATACTCGCTGAAAAACAACCAAACAACTTCACCCTTCGATAGCTCAGTTGGTAGAGCGGAGGACTGTAGGCTGGTATTCAATGTGCAATTAGCAGGTATCCTTAGGTCGCTGGTTCAACTCCGGCTCGAAGGATGTATCTTATAAGTTGCTGTCTGTTATGAGTGGATAGAATTGTAAGAGTCTTATCCATTTTCTGTACAGCAAACTTAGTTCATCTTCAGGTCAAGCCTTGCTATACTCGCTGAAAAACAACCAAACAACTTCACCCTTCGATAGCTCAGTTGGTAGAGCGGAGGACTGTAGGCTGGTACTCAATGTGCAAAACAAGTTTTTTAAGTTGCTGTCTGTTATGAGTGGATAGAATTGTAAGAGTCTTATCCATTTTCTGTACAGCAAACTTTAGTTCATCTTCAGGTCAAGCCTTGCTATACTCGCTGAAAAACAACCAAACAACTTCACCCTTCGATAGCTCAGTTGGTAGAGCGGAGGACTGTAGGCTGGTATTCAATGTGCAATTAGCAGGTATCCTTAGGTCGCTGGTTCAACTCCGGCTCGAAGGATGTATCTTAAGTTGCTGTCTGTTATTAGTGGATAGAATTGTAAGAGTCTGCTCCATTTTCTGTACAGCAAACTAGTTCATCTTCAGGTCAAGACTTGCTATACTCGCTGAAAAACAACCAAGCAACTTCACCCTTCGATAGCTCAGTTGGTAGAGCGGAGGACTGTAGGCTGGTATTCAATGTGCAATTAGCAGGTATCCTTAGGTCGCTGGTTCAACTCCGGCTCGAAGGATGTTTTATAAGTTGCTGTCTGTTATGAGTGGATAGAATTGTAAGAGTCTTATCCATTTTCTGTACAGCAAACTTTAGTTCATCTTCAGGTCAAGCCTTGCTATACTCGCTGAAAAACAACCAAACAACTTCACCCTTCGATAGCTCAGTTGGTAGAGCGGAGGACTGTAGGCTGGTATTCAATGTGCAATTAGCAGGTATCCTTAGGTCGCTGGTTCAACTCCGGCTCGAAGGATGTATCTTAAGTTGCTGTCTGTTATTAGTGGATAGAATTGTAAGAGTCTGCTCCATTTTCTGTACAGCAAACTAGTTCATCTTCAGGTCAAGACTTGCTATACTCGCTGAAAAACAACCAAGCAACTTCACCCTTCGATAGCTCAGTTGGTAGAGCGGAGGACTGTAGGCTGGTATTCAATGTGCAATTAGCAGGTATCCTTAGGTCGCTGGTTCAACTCCGGCTCGAAGGATGTTTTATAAGTTGCTGTCTGTTATGAGTGGATAGAATTGTAAGAGTCTTATCCATTTTCTGTACAGCAAACTTTAGTTCATCTTCAGGTCAAGCCTTGCTATACTCGCTGAAAAACAACCAAACAACTTCACCCTTCGATAGCTCAGTTGGTAGAGCGGAGGACTGTAGGCTGGTACTCAATGTGCAATAGCAGGTAGGTTCAACTCCGGCTCGAAGGATGTATCTTAAGTTGCTGTCTGTTATTAGTGGATAGAATTGTAAGAGTCTGCTCCATTTTCTGTACAGCAAACTAGTTCATCTTCAGGTCAAGACTTGCTATACTCGCTGAAAAACAACCAAGCAACTTCACCCTTCGATAGCTCAGTTGGTAGAGCGGAGGACTGTAGGCTGGTATTCAATGTGCAATTAGCAGGTATCCTTAGGTCGCTGGTTCAACTCCGGCTCGAAGGATGTTTTATAAGTTGCTGTCTGTTATGAGTGGATAGAATTGTAAGAGTCTTATCCATTTTCTGTACAGCAAACTTTAGTTCATCTTCAGGTCAAGCCTTGCTATACTCGCTGAAAAACAACCAAACAACTTCACCCTTCGATAGCTCAGTTGGTAGAGCGGAGGACTGTAGGCTGGTACTCAATGTGCAAAACAAGTTTTTTAAGTTGCTGTCTGTTATTAGTGGATAGAATTGTAAGAGTCTGCTCCATTTTCTGTACAGCAAACTTAGTTCATCTTCAGGTCAAGCCTTGCTATACTCGCTGAAAAACAACCAAACAACTTCACCCTTCGATAGCTCAGTTGGTAGAGCGGAGGACTGTAGGCTGGTATTCAATGTGCAATTAGCAGGTATCCTTAGGTCGCTGGTTCAACTCCGGCTCGAAGGATGTATCTTAAGTTGCTGTCTGTTATTAGTGGATAGAATTGTAAGAGTCTGCTCCATTTTCTGTACAGCAAACTAGTTCATCTTCAGGTCAAGACTTGCTATACTCGCTGAAAAACAACCAAGCAACTTCACCCTTCGATAGCTCAGTTGGTAGAGCGGAGGACTGTAGGCTGGTATTCAATGTGCAATTAGCAGGTATCCTTAGGTCGCTGGTTCAACTCCGGCTCGAAGGATGTATCTTAAGTTGCTGTCTGTTATTAGTGGATAGAATTGTAAGAGTCTGATCCATTTTCTGTACAGCAAACTTTAGTTCATCTTCAGGTCAAGCCTTGCTATACTCGCTGAAAAACAACCAAACAACTTCACCCTTCGATAGCTCAGTTGGTAGAGCGGAGGACTGTAGGCTGGTATTCAATGTGCAATTAGCAGGTATCCTTAGGTCGCTGGTTCAACTCCGGCTCGAAGGATGTATCTTAAGTTGCTGTCTGTTATTAGTGGATAGAATTGTAAGAGTCTGCTCCATTTTCTGTACAGCAAACTAGTTCATCTTCAGGTCAAGACTTGCTATACTCGCTGAAAAACAACCAAGCAACTTCACCCTTCGATAGCTCAGTTGGTAGAGCGGAGGACTGTAGGCTGGTATTCAATGTGCAATTAGCAGGTATCCTTAGGTCGCTGGTTCAACTCCGGCTCGAAGGATGTTTTATAAGTTGCTGTCTGTTATGAGTGGATAGAATTGTAAGAGTCTTATCCATTTTCTGTACAGCAAACTTTAGTTCATCTTCAGGTCAAGCCTTGCTATACTCGCTGAAAAACAACCAAACAACTTCACCCTTCGATAGCTCAGTTGGTAGAGCGGAGGACTGTAGGCTGGTATTCAATGTGCAATTAGCAGGTATCCTTAGGTCGCTGGTTCAACTCCGGCTCGAAGGATGTATCTTAAGTTGCTGTCTGTTATTAGTGGATAGAATTGTAAGAGTCTGCTCCATTTTCTGTACAGCAAACTAGTTCATCTTCAGGTCAAGACTTGCTATACTCGCTGAAAAACAACCAAGCAACTTCACCCTTCGATAGCTCAGTTGGTAGAGCGGAGGACTGTAGGCTGGTATTCAATGTGCAATTAGCAGGTATCCTTAGGTCGCTGGTTCAACTCCGGCTCGAAGGATGTTTTATAAGTTGCTGTCTGTTATGAGTGGATAGAATTGTAAGAGTCTTATCCATTTTCTGTACAGCAAACTTTAGTTCATCTTCAGGTCAAGCCTTGCTATACTCGCTGAAAAACAACCAAACAACTTCACCCTTCGATAGCTCAGTTGGTAGAGCGGAGGACTGTAGGCTGGTATTCAATGTGCAATTAGCAGGTATCCTTAGGTCGCTGGTTCAACTCCGGCTCGAAGGATGTATCTTAAGTTGCTGTCTGTTATTAGTGGATAGAATTGTAAGAGTCTGCTCCATTTTCTGTACAGCAAACTAGTTCATCTTCAGGTCAAGACTTGCTATACTCGCTGAAAAACAACCAAGCAACTTCACCCTTCGATAGCTCAGTTGGTAGAGCGGAGGACTGTAGGCTGGTATTCAATGTGCAATTAGCAGGTATCCTTAGGTCGCTGGTTCAACTCCGGCTCGAAGGATGTATCTTAAGTTGCTGTCTGTTATTAGTGGATAGAATTGTAAGAGTCTGCTCCATTTTCTGTACAGCAAACTAGTTCATCTTCAGGTCAAGACTTGCTATACTCGCTGAAAAACAACCAAGCAACTTCACCCTTCGATAGCTCAGTTGGTAGAGCGGAGGACTGTAGGCTGGTATTCTATGTGCAATTAGCAGGTATCCTTAGGTCGCTGGTTCAACTCCGGCTCGAAGGATGTTTTATAAGTTGCTGTCTGTTATGAGTGGATAGAATTGTAAGAGTCTTATCCATTTTCTGTACAGCAAACTTTAGTTCATCTTCAGGTCAAGCCTTGCTATACTCGCTGAAAAACAACCAAACAACTTCACCCTTCGATAGCTCAGTTGGTAGAGCGGAGGACTGTAGGCTGGTATTCAATGTGCAATTAGCAGGTATCCTTAGGTCGCTGGTTCAACTCCGGCTCGAAGGATGTATCTTAAGTTGCTGTCTGTTATTAGTGGATAGAATTGTAAGAGTCTGCTCCATTTTCTGTACAGCAAACTAGTTCATCTTCAGGTCAAGACTTGCTATACTTGCTGAAAAACAACCAAGCAACTTCACCCTTCGATAGCTCAGTTCGTAGAGCGGAGGACTGTAGGCTGGTATTCTATGTGCAATTAGCAGGTATCCTTAGGTCGCTGGTTCAACTCCGGCTCGAAGGATGTTTTATAAGTTGCTGTCTGTTATGAGTGGATAGAATTGTAAGAGTCTTATCCATTTTCTGTACAGCAAACTTTAGTTCATCTTCAGGTCAAGCCTTGCTATACTCGCTGAAAAACAACCAAACAACTTCACCCTTCGATAGCTCAGTTGGTAGAGCGGAGGACTGTAGGCTGGTACTCAATGTGCAAAACAAGTTTTTTAAGTTGCTGTCTGTTATGAGTGGATAGAATTGTAAGAGTCTGATCCATTTTCTGTACAGCAAACTTTAGTTCATCTTCAGGTCAAGCCTTGCTATACTCGCTGAAAAACAACCAAACAACTTCACCCTTCGATAGCTCAGTTGGTAGAGCGGAGGACTGTAGGCTGGTATTCAATGTGCAATTAGCAGGTATCCTTAGGTCGCTGGTTCAACTCCGGCTCGAAGGATGTATCTTAAGTTGCTGTCTGTTATTAGTGGTAAGAAATTGTAAGAGTCTGATCCATTTTCTGTACAGCAAACTTTAGTTCATCTTCAGGTCAAGCCTTGCTATACTCGCTGAAAAACAACCAAACAACTTCACCCTTCGATAGCTCAGTTGGTAGAGCGGAGGACTGTAGGCTGGTACTCAATGTGCAAAACAAGTTTTTTAAGTTGCTGTCTGTTATGAGTGGATAGAATTGTAAGAGTCTGATCCATTTTCTGTAGAGCAAACTTTCGTTCATCTTTAGGTCAAGCCTTGCTATACTCGCTGAAAAACAACCAAACAACTTCACCCTTCGATAGCTCAGTTGGTAGAGCGGAGGACTGTAGGCTGGTATTCAATGTGCAATTAGCAGGTATCCTTAGGTCGCTGGTTCAACTCCGGCTCGAAGGATGTATCTTAAGTTGCTGTCTGTTATTAGTGGATAGAATTGTAAGAGTCTGCTCCATTTTCTGTACAGCAAACTAGTTCATCTTCAGGTCAAGACTTGCTATACTCGCTGAAAAACAACCAAGCAACTTCACCCTTCGATAGCTCAGTTGGTAGAGCGGAGGACTGTAGGCTGGTATTCAATGTGCAATTAGCAGGTATCCTTAGGTCGCTGGTTCAACTCCGGCTCGAAGGATGTTTTATAAGTTGCTGTCTGTTATGAGTGGATAGAATTGTAAGAGTCTTATCCATTTTCTGTACAGCAAACTTTAGTTCATCTTCAGGTCAAGCCTTGCTATACTCGCTGAAAAACAACCAAACAACTTCACCCTTCGATAGCTCAGTTGGTAGAGCGGAGGACTGTAGGCTGGTATTCAATGTGCAATTAGCAGGTATCCTTAGGTCGCTGGTTCAACTCCGGCTCGAAGGATGTATCTTAAGTTGCTGTCTGTTATTAGTGGATAGAATTGTAAGAGTCTGCTCCATTTTCTGTACAGCAAACTTAGTTCATCTTCAGGTCAAGACTTGCTATACTCGCTGAAAAACAACCAAACAACTTCACCCTTCGATAGCTCAGTTGGTAGAGCGGAGGACTGTAGGCTGGTACTCAATGTGCAAAACAAGTTTTT
>JAHWDR010000210.1:0-20000 GCA_021346845.1 Apeltes quadracus
CAGCAGGGGACTGAAAGTCAGGAGGTTATGAATGAAACAATGAACTCAAAGACCTCAGCGTGTGTGTCAGTGTGTGTCTGTGTGTGTCTGTGTGTGTCTGTGTGTGTCGGCTTGTGTGTCTGCGTGTGTGTGTAGGGGGATTCTCTTCCTTTGCTGTGATTTGACTGAAACTCTACCCAACCGCTCTCCATGGTGCTGACCCTCCCCATTCCTGTGTGTGTGCGTGTGTGTGTGTGTGTGTGTGTGTGTGTGTGTGTGTGTGTGTGCGTGCGCCTCAGATTGTGTACTTCACAGCCACCTTCCCCTACGTGGTGCTCGTCATCCTGCTGGTCCGAGGCGTCACGCTGCCCGGCGCCTACGAGGGCATCATGTTCTACATCAAACCAGACTGGTCCAAGCTGGGGGAGGCCCAGGTGGGTGTAGGACCACAACCAGAAACACCAAACCATGGTGCCTGACCTCTGACCTCTGACCTCTGACCTCCCCCCAGGTGTGGATCGATGCCGGTACTCAGATCTTCTTCTCCTACGCCATCGGCCTCGGAGCTCTGACGGCTCTGGGCAGCTACAACCGCTTCAACAACGACTGCTACAAGTACTGAGCTCCCTTTTCAAGTACTACCTCAGTACAAAGTACTTCTGAGATGTAATTCAGTATGAAGGGCTAGATGTACTGTAAATGTACTATTGGACTGACAGGTGGAGTTCAGCAGTAGCACACAGGGTTCATTGTGTGTCCTTTGTGATGATAGTACCTGCTGAGTGTGTGTGTGTGAGTGTGAGACGCGTTGCTAAGCGACCTCTCGTCCCCCGTCCCTCAGAGACGCCTTCGTCCTGGCCATGATCAACAGTGGGACCAGTTTCTTCGCTGGTTTCGTGGTTTTCTCCATTCTGGGCTTCATGGCCGCCGAGCAGGGAGTCGACATCTCGCAGGTCGCAGAGTCAGGTGACCCGAGTGGTGTTTCACTAGTTATCTGAGGGGGATATTAAAAACATGACCTCTGACCCCTGAAGCAGTGTTGAGCTCCCACGAGCACACTCACTGTTCATCGATGTTAAACCAGCTTTACTTCAGTCTGCCTGTGTGTGTCTGTGTGTGTCTGTGTGCGTCTGTGTGTCTGTGTGTCTGTGTGCGTCTGTGTCTTGTGTGCGTGTGCCAACTGGATGTTTATAAATAGCTTTCATCACATGGCGTGACATCACAAACTTATATTCAGCAACACGCTGATTCCTCGCTGTCCATCGTCGTCTGTCGTCCTGCACCAACCGCCAAGTCAAATCCCTCATACGTCTGACGTATTATGGGCTACTATAAATATAAATGTGTGTGTGTTTGTGTGTGTTTGTGTGTGTGTAACACACAGATTGTGTAAACGGGCTCTTTCACCTGGTGACCTGTGACTCATCTTTGTTCTCCTGTAAATTAAATTCAGATTAGTTGGAGCTGCTCGCGGCTGATTGGACGGCCCACATGTCAATCAACAGACTTCTCAGAGTCTTAAAGGGCCGGTAGTGACTTTTAACCTCGTGTATCGAGGAGTTTGAATTACGCATAAAGAGTTGAAGATAATCAGCTGGAACCACACTGAGATTAGAGGTCATAGATTTATTGCAGCTGCTGCCATTGACCTGTATGAAGGATCAGCGCTTTGAAGATGGATGGATAGTAATAGAATATTATCCATCAGTGCCACGTAGGAGATCAACACTTTATTCAATAGTGCAATGGGGTCTGTGTTTGTGCATAGTTTGACTCTGTAGTAGTTTATTATTTTTATCATTATTATTATTACTCCATCAGGTCCTGGTCTGGCCTTCATCGCCTACCCGAAGGCCGTGAGCTTGATGCCGGTGGCTCCTCTCTGGGCCGCGCTCTTCTTCTTCATGCTGCTGCTGCTGGGACTCGACAGCCAGGTGATCAATACGTCTCCTTTATTAGCTCCTTTAGCATAGGAAAGGTGCTTCAATGCTTCCTTTATTAGCTCCTTAACATAGGAAAGGTGCTTCAATGCTTCCTTGATTAGCTCCTTTAGCATAGGAAAGGTGCTTCAATGCTTCCTTGATTAGCTCCTTTAGCATAGGAAAGGTGCTTCAATGCTTCCTTGATTAGCTCCTTTAGCATAGGAAAGGTGCTTCAATGCTTCCTTTATTAGCTCCTTTAGCATAGGAAAGGTGCTTCAATGCTTCCTTTATTAGCTCCTTTAGCATAGGTAAGGTGCTTCAATGCTTCCTTGATTAGCTCCTTTAGCATAGGTAAGGTGCTTCAATGCTTCCTTGATTAGCTCCTTTAGCATAGGTAAGGTGCTTCAATGCTTCCTTTATTAGCTCCTTTAGCATAGGTAAGGTGCTTCAATGCTTCCTTTATTAGCTCCTTTAGCATAGGTAAGGTGCTTCAATGCTTCCTTTATTAGATCCTTTAGCATAGGTAAGGTGCTTTAATGCTTCCTTTATTAGCTCCTTTAGCATAGGTAAGGCGCTTCAATGCTTCCTTTATTAGCTCCTTTAGCATAGGTAAGGTGCTTTAATGCTTCCTTTATTAGCTCCTTTAGCATAGGTAAGGTGCTTCAATGCTTCCTTTATTAGCTCCTTTAGCATAGGTAAGGTGCTTCAATGCTTCCTTTATTAGCTCCTTTAGCATAGGTAAGGTGCTTCAATGCTTCCTTTATTAGCTCCTTTAGCATAGGTAAGGTGCTTCAATGCTTCCTTTATTAGCTCCTTTAGCATAGGTAAGGTGCTTCAATGCTTCCTTTATTAGCTCCTTTAGCATAGGTAAGGTGCTTCAATGCTTCCTTTATTAGCTCTGTTAGCTTAAGAAATCCTGGATGTTACTTTACCAAAGGAAAGTAGATCATTCTGTCCCCCGTTTGGACACCCTGAGCTGAGGCAGGTTAGCGTAGCCATAACTCGCAGCGTGTCAGTAACGCTCTTAATATCTCCAGTTCGTCGGGGTGGAGGGTTTCGTCACTGGGATCTTGGACTTGTTTCCTGGGAAGCAGCAGTACCGCTACAAGAGGGAGATCTCTGTGGCCGTGTGCTGCTCGCTGTGCTTCATCATCGACCTCTCAATGGTGACGCAGGTCAGACTCCCTGAAAGACCTTTCTGTCTTCGGTCCAAATGAATTCACGTTTGATGCATTTAACGGATATCTTATAATCACATGAGTAGTAGATAAACAATGATGACAGCAGTGATGATGTCATCATTTGACCCCCATGCCTCTCTGCAGGGCGGCATGTATGTCTTCCAGTTATTCGACTACTACTCGGCCAGCGGGATGACTCTGCTGTGGCAGGCCTTCTGGGAGTGCATTGTGGTGTCCTGGGTCTACGGTACACACGCACGCACACGCACGCACACACACACACACACACACACACAACATTTCAATAAGGGCATTCAACGAACATTAAGAATCAAGAAAGTACAATTTATTCAAGAAAGCCTAAGTGAGAAAGTGCTGCCCACTCAGGATGCAGCCGGGAACACACACACACACACACACACACACACACACACACACACACACACACAGTGTCGTATTTCAGGGTGTGTGTCTGCTCTGGAAATAAGTGTGCGAATAGTTGTTATCTGATGTCACCGTATATAAAGGTCACAGTTCAGCTACTTTAACTATGAATTATACTTACTTTTTTGTGAAATATTATACTTACTACTATATAATATATTAGTATTACTATTATATATAATATTCGTTATTATGCCATAAACTATAGTACTGTATTAATATTCTATGTGATGAAAACGTAAATACAAAAAGTCTTCTAAAAAGTTAAAAGACTAAATTCAATTTGAAGGGCTGTACTGTACGAAAAGTACTAATGCAGGTTTAAAAGACATAAACAGTCCATTTAGTTTAATCAGATAAGTCATAAACGATGTCTTAAGAAAGAAAAAGAATGATGAATACCGTATGGCAGGATTGGTGACGCGGCGAAACCCTGACGAAAGCCAACCGCCTCCATCAGTAAGTCGATTGGACACCGACTTACTGATGACAACCTGAAAACAGGGCTCTCTTTGGGCGTACAGAGATTGGATGGCCCCAAGTAGGGAGCCTCTCACCCCGTCCTGCCTCACCGCCTCCCACATTCTCTCTTGGGGGGCCCGGTCTGTCCCAGGCCCCCTCCATGATCCGTGGAACGACCAGGACGAACGCTCGGTTCGACTATCGGCCGAACCCTCCTGTCCAGCACCTTGGAGTGGACCGGGGGTACCAAACGCGACCCAACTTCGACCGAACGCGGGCCACTGACGATCGAACGGTAGGACCCGCGGCAGTCACCCGGTGGGTCCTACCGGCTTCGGACGCCTTGGCGGGCCAGATGTGGCCGCGAGTTTGACATGTGTGGATTATTTAGGACTCTGTTCATACATACCATTGAGGACTCTACTTTGTCGCAGGGGCTGACCGCTTCATGGACGACGTGGCTCGGATGATCGGCTACCGGCCTTTCCCGTGGATGAAGTGGTGCTGGTCCTTCATCACGCCGTGTGTCTGCCTGGTGAGACTCTAGATGAACCTCATACATGGATTACACATGTGTGTCATGTACTGTATATCATGTATGTTGCCCCTCCTTCTTCAGGGCATCTTCATGTTCCACCTGGTGAACTACAAGCCGCTGACCTACAACAACCAGTACGTGTACCCCTGGTGGGGCGAGGTCATCGGATGGTGCATGGCGCTGTCCTCCATGCTCTGCATCCCTGTCAGCCTCCTCTACAAGCTATTCAGGGCCAAGGGGACCTTTAAGGAGGTCAGTGTGGACACAGAGACACAGAGACAGGCAGAATGACAGGGAGACGGACATTCATTAATTACTGTACTAGTACACTGACTGAACCCCATAGTCAAACCTGGTCGGGGGGCCAGATAGGCTGACAGGTAGACGGACAGTTAGACGGACAGGTAGACGGACAGTTAGACGGACAGGTAGACGGACAGGTAAAAGGACAGGTAGACGGACAGGTAGACGGACAGGTAAAAGGACAGGTAGATGGACAGGTAGACGGACAGGTAGATGGACAGGTAGATGGACAGGTAGACGGACAGGTAGATGGACCGTAAAAGGACAGGTAGACGGACAGTTAGACGGACAGGTAAAAGGACAGGTAGACGGACAGGTAGACAGACAGGTAAATGGACAGGTAAAAGGACAGGTAGACGGACAGGTAGACAGACAGGTAAATGGACAGGTAAAAGGACAGGTAGACGGACAGTTAGACGGACAGGTAAAAGGACAGGTAGACGGACAGGTAAAAAGACAGGTAAAAAGACAGGTAGACGGGTATGTTGATTCTTTGTCTTACATGTCTGTGTGTTGCAGCGCTGGGCTCACCTGACCACTCCTGTGTGGGGCCCCCACCACCTGGAGTACATGGCCCCCGACATCAAGTCCCTGAGCTCTCTGTCCGCTGCCGACGACAACAAGGTCATTATCTTTGAGAGCGTCATGTAGGTGGGACTCCTCGCACGGTGGCCGCTGATTGGCTGCCTCCCGCCACAAGAAGCCACAAGAAGAAGAGAGCGAGGACGCTTTTATACATCCGCGTTCTCCAGATTCAAACCAGCAGCTCGCTGGGTTTCCTGTAAAGGGCTTCCACCCCTCCAGTGGGGGAGGGATGGTTCATTTTAATCACTTGGACTATTTTAAGGATCAAATGATAAACTTTTTCACAAAATGTCCAATAACGGAAGAGCTGAAGAAGAAGAAGGTTGAAAAAAGCCAATAAAGTAAAAAACACTGTGGAACGTGGGCTTCCTCCGTGAGGGACGAAGAGAATCTCGCACACTCACACACACACACACACACACACACACACACACACACGGTGTGTTACGTCACTCTGTCGCGGTCGTTTGTGTCGTAACAGGAAGCTCAGAAGTTCCATCTGTGGACTGGTCTCTCGACACCTCTAAACCCGTGTAGAACTCCTTGTCTTCAAGGGGGTTCAGAAATGTTCAGAAACCCCCTCGTGACTTCACAGAAAGAACTAACCAATTATATTAATACATGAATAGATAGATAATTATTCCCGGATTAAAGAAACCGACATTATTGAACGCTGGATCAGCTGCTCTATTATGGCAGTTCTGACCTTTGACCCCCTGGTCAGCTAAAGTGCCAAACGGAGCGCATTGATCCCAGAACAATAACACGCTCACTCTTCTTCTCCTTCATCACAGTCACAGAGTCAGATCAGAATATTTGGACGCAAAATGACAAAAATGCAGTTGATGAATCTTTGGTTTGAAACTAAAAAACTAAAATGATGTCATAAAAAAATTGAAAAGTTCAATTTTGTTCAGATTATATTGAAATACAATGAATAAATTAAATGGAATCTAAATATATACAAAATGCCAACAAGAACATTGATATTATCCAGTTTGGGTCACGGTCCCGGTCACTGTTTAAAAATATGAACATATTAATGCACCAATATATAATATGTCAATAATTAATAGTAGGAGTAATCATTATTCAGTGATTGCTGATCATTATTTTTATAAATATACAACTGAGAGCCTGAGGACTCAACCTAGCGCTGCCTTACGTCGTTGTCTTAACTCTCGAGCCGCACGTACATCCAACCAATCAGCATCTGCGGGGGCGTGTCTACAACTCACATGTCTCATAGCAACCATCCAGCTGTCATAGGGAGATACAAAAAAAGATAACATTTGCACATTGTTGTTCGATAATGTTGCTTTTAAAAAGCTTGCGTATTAGTTTTAAATATTGTAAAATGAATCAGAGATTTATTTTATGGAGGCTTTTATTTTGTGAGTATTACAGATATATTGATTATCTATATTTGATGCAGTATGTGATGACGATGATCTCTGGCTGATTGTTCACGTTTTAGTCAGACGAGCGACGAAGAAACTCCGGCTTCAGGCTACCTCATCCCAGATTTTCTAAATAAACCTCTGTCATCTTTTTATGCAAATGAGATGGCAGGACTGCATTGTGGGGATTATTTGCATGAAACACCGATGATCGACATGCACAGAAGAACATTTAAAAATCAATGATACGTCCCTTTTACTGCAATATCATTTGAAGTGTTATATTTCATATATATTCAGAGACGTTGTGCTGCAAGGCCTTTGAACGACGTCCGACCGACTAATGTGAACAAGCAGTTGGGAGCTGGGCTTTTATTTTGGCGGGTTTGCCTTTGACGTAGTGACGTCTTCTGAATGCACCATGAAAGGGACTTTTTTAAAATTATTTTTGTTCTGTGTTTTACTGAATTACCCCCCCGCCCCCATGAACAATACTTCTTGATTATAAAGTATTATTTAACGGTGAAGAACAAACATTTTTCTGCAAACTGTCAGCCGGTGAAACAACTGGCAGAATAATAATAATAATAATAGACCAGAAGTAGCCACAGCAATGCTACCTCAACAAGGTCAGTTGGTCAAGTAAGAACTACACAAACCAGCGCGCCGTTTACCATAAGAACTACACATCCCAGCAGCCAGTGTGAGACTCCAGTTTATATCAATTAAGTTGGGGAAGGAAATCTGTACATGAAAAAGTTTGAATCAAAATGATTATAATTGGAAATGAAGGTGGTAGTTAATTAAGCGTTTAAACATTCAACTAATTCAAGATTGCTGAGGGATGATAATTATTACTAACAAAAAGAAATGAGATTATTGTTGAAAGGTCACATGCTGCTGATAATTAGAATGTCACTAATCAAACTAACAGAACGTTAACTTAAACGGATATTGTCTTTTATTTTGATAATGTCTAATTTCTGGAGAATATTGTGTCAGATATGGAAAATAAACATAGATCTACATTTAGAGATTATATATATAGAATAAAAATGTGCTAAAAAAACTTTATAATTTTGTCTTTGTGCTTCTGCCAAAAAAAGCTTGACAGAATATTTCACTTGATTTGAGATGACAGGAAGTCACACACAATCAACAAGACAAACTGGTGACAAAATGTTTCCTTATTCCAGTTTATTATTAGGATGAATATTACTTTCTTTTAAAAATAAAACCAAAGTTATTCAAGTTGATATCAATGGAAGTTCTAGAAAAAACACGTGCACACATTATTTTTATATAATGTTGTGTTTTGGGTAAAGAGACAAAAAGATCAAACCAATACAATGTGACTAAATAATGTTATAATGTTATGAATAATTATTTTTGAAGTTAATTCCGTGTTTTTAGACAAGAAATATGAATATAAACATAATTAACAAAATGTTTCCCTTCCCAGAGATTTCAAACTTACAAAATTACAGAAATGTAATAAATACTGAATATTTTAAAACAAATTCAAAATACTTCAAAGTTACTGAATTACTGAGTTATCTGAAACACTGAGAATTCATTCTGCCCAAAAACCTTCTTCTAAAAGCGATTTAATGTCTAACTATTGTTTTGAGATACTATCTGAAAAAGTGTCAATGATTTCAAAAATCGCCAAAGTGCTTTTTAACCTCCAAAAAATAAGGTTGTTTTCTTTTGAATAAAAATATTGCTGAAGCTGAACAACTGAATCGTGATGTAAAAGTTGTTTTTTGGGGAACGGAGGTGGGATCATTCGGGGGTCGGGAGGCAGTGACGTCACTCAGCATTTACCTCTAGCAAAGCATCATGGGATCTGTAGTTGAGGAAAAACCTTCATTCAGTTCTCATTTGGTCTGTAGATTGTGATTCGTCTTCCATCCAGACCCGACTAGACGATCGATTTCAGCGATCGGTAGACGTATTGATTAGCAGCTGTGTACCAAGGACACTCAGGGCTCCTCGTTAACGAGCACCGATTCATTCAATGATGTCATAGTTAACGCTGAGTCCTGCTGCCGTTTCATAACCTTTGACCCCTGCGCTGGTCTCCATGCTGTGATCCCTGTGGTCAATAACGAAAATAAACTAACGTCATGACAAAATGTATCCGTCTCCATGACATCACTGCAGGAGAGAAGACAAGGAGTCAAAGAGGAGTAGTGAGGAGGGACGAGGAGAGAGAGGAGTAGTGAGGAGGGACGAGGAGAGGAGGGGAGTAGTGAGGAGGGACGAGGAGAGGAGGGGAGTAGTGAGGAGGGACGAGGAGAGGAGGGGAGTAGTGAAGAGGGACGAGGAGAGGAGGGGAGTAGTGAGGAGGGACGAGGAGAGGAGGGGAGTAGTGAGGAGGGACGAGGAGAGGAGGGGAGTAGTGAGGAGGGACGATGAGAGGAGGGGAGTAGTGAGGAGGGACGAGGAGAGGAGGGGAGTAGTGAGGAGGGGAGTAGTGAGGAGGGACGAGGAGAGGAGGGGAGTAGTGAGGAGGGACGAGGAGAGGAGGGGAGTAGTGAGGAGGGACGAGGAGAGGAGGGGAGTAGTGAGGAGGGACGAGGAGAGGAGGGGAGTAGTGAGGAGGGACGAGGAGAGGAGGGGAGTAGTGAGGAGGGACGAGGAGAGGAGGGGAGTAGTGAGGAGGGGAGTAGTGAGGAGGGACGAGGAGAGGAGGGGAGTAGTGAGGAGGGACGAGGAGAGGAGGGGAGTAGTGAGGAGGGACGAGGAGAGGAGGGGAGTAGTGAGGAGGGACGAGGAGAGGAGGGGAGTAGTGAGGAGGGACGAGGAGAGGAGGGGAGTAGTGAGGAGGGACGAGGAGAGAGCAAGAGAGAGGAGACAGAAGACGGAGACGACGTCCAGCAAAGGTCCTGAAAGGGGAGCCAGATCAGCTGCTCCCCCTGAGGAGGAGCAGTGCGAGTAGTGGAGTACTAGTAGTACAAGTAGTACTAGTAGTACTAGTAGTACTAGTAGTACAAGTAGTACAAGTAGTACCTTTTTGTTGGTCAATTTCCAACAGCAGAAGATCTACTGAATAACATTAATATGAAGTTCAATGGAAAAAGGCCCAAATACGAAACGGCAACCTTTGAATTCCTCCTTTTAGTGGATTCTCTGTAGATGAGGGACAAAAAAAACGTTCACTTTAACCTCACCGATTTCCCATGATGCATCTGAACCGACTAGATAAGAAACTGCAGAAGAACCAAAGCGTCACAAATGCATAAACGCAGAATAAACAGGCTGAAACCATCAGTTTGTGCTGTGCTTTTATTTCTCTTGGCAGAACATTTAAAACGAGTGCAGAGAAAACTGAAACCGTAGAAATAAACGTAAACAGACAGGTGAGAACCTTAAGGACTCAAGCGGTCACATAACTTCTAATCAATACGTTGGCTGGAAGGACTTTGGAACATGTTGCTCTCTGAACACAAGGTCTGGTTTTAAAGTGAAACCTCAACTCAGGACAGCAGAGGAACTAACAGGAATTTCAAAATAAAAGGTTCTATAGAGATTATAACGATGCGATTCTTCGTCATCATCCAGACCTCATAAATGTGTTTCCGGTTGTGACGTCACAGAACATTGCTGCTCATCGGATGAACAGAAACCAAAGTAAAGCGAAACACCCAAATATAAACTGAAACCCAGAAAAAGAAAGACAATTCACTGATCTCATGAAGACAGAACTTTGTACGAGTCCAACAGCGCGTGCAGAGTTCAAAGGTCATTCATTACTTCTTAAACTCGTACAAAGACGCCCAAACGTTGGATTTCAGATTGTGGAATTAGTCAGAGAAGCACCGACTCTTTTCTTTTCTTTTTTTAGCCAGTCAGCTGATGCAGGACAGGAAGTGACATCATGATGGCGCTGCACCGCTTTCCTTCCTCAGTCGTCCTTCTTGTCGCTTGTTGCCTGCAGACCGAGAAGATTCCACCTCAACGTTACATCCTTACGTTTAAACAAAGTCAGAGGAAAACGTTGGTGTGTGTGTGTGTGTGCGTGGTTTCATGTGTGCGCGCGCGTGGGTTCGTGTGTGTGTGTGCGTGTGTGCGCGCGCGTTCATGTGTGCGTTACCAGCAGCTTGCTGTGCTCCTCGAGCAGTCGCTCATATTCTACAGTCAGGTTCTCCGCCTGTTTCTTCATCGCTTGAACGTCGCTGTCTGACTTCTGAAGAGCTGAAAAACATGAATACACAGAAAGTACATCAGCAGAGTACACAGTACTGCTGGACTTCCTTGTATTTCCGTAAAGCGACAGTTTAAACATTCGTATCACGGTATTTTGTAAGATTCACTGGGTCCTAAGTGCCTCCATGTTCCACAGCGGCTCACTGAGGGAGGACAGACCCTCGCGCTCCTCCCCCACCTTTTCTTTTGGTTTCCAGCTCCTCCTTGAGGGTCTTCACCTCCTCCTTCAGCTCCTTGCTCTCCCCCTGTGCGCCTCCTTTGGTTCCAGCCTCCACACCGGCATCCTGGAGTTTCTGTTCAGATCAAAAAATGAGAAAAAAGGTCATTTTGTCAGATGATCAGCAGCAGAATAAGAAGCAGGGAAGAACACTGCCATGTTATTATTGACTGATCAGCTGATCAACATCGCGTCTGTGACTCACGGAGGGTTATAGCTGATCATTAGAAGCGTCTCAGCTCCTCACGTGGTGCCGCCGTGTTTTACGTTACGGGGAAGGACAGAATGTGCAGAAGCAGCAGCAGCTGCTCATTCCAAAGAACCGCAGCTCAGTGATCACATGACATCACGCCGGCGCTCCATGTGGAGGCCACCAAGCGAGAGCCCAGGACATGGAGACAACCGTGGTGTCATTAGGTCTGACCCCGCCTCCCAATCGGCAGAGCCAATGGAATTCAAGCAGCCCCACGTGGAGACGCTACGTCAGACAGTAAATAACACCAAGCAAAAGGTGACGAGGACGAAGCAAACGTCAAACGAGCAGCGACGCTGCTGATTGGTCACATTAAATATCACCATCAATATAAATATCTATTTATTCATTTAAGTTTTGATGGGTGCCGTTACCTCATTGACTTGATTAATAACAAGGTGGTGCGTGTGCGCCACATGCAGATTTAGAAGATCTTTTCATCCTGTAAAACAGCTCAGATTACCTGTGTGTGTGTGTGTGTGTGTGTGTGTGTGTGTGTGTGCACCTCCTGCAGCAGCTCGTTCTCCTCCATGTACTTCTTGGCGGCGGTGCTGGCGCCCTCCGCCTGCTTCCTGAAGGCTTCATTGGACGCCATGAGCGTCGCCTGCTGGGAGAGCAAGGTGGCGATCCGCCGCAGCAGCCTGAAACCCACGAAGAAGAGAGTCACCAACGAGCAAGAGATTCACCAAGTCCTGGCTCTTCTTTGTAAAAACCTGTGTGTGTGTGTGAGGATATCATGTAACACTGATATCTCCACCCGATATACACCACCAAATATACACCCCCACCCTCCCCCCCACAGCGCGCATGTGTCACCTCTGACATTTGCCAGCTTGGCTCTGCTTGTGTTACTCATGTGATGATGTCATGGGGCTTTCTACATGTTGACCTTTGAAGAGGCTACAGCATAAGCTAACAGCGTGTGCATGCGTGTGTGTGTGCGTGTGTGCGTGCATGTGTGTGTGTGCGCGTGTGCGTGTGTGTGTGTGCGCATGTGTGTGCGCGTTTGTGCATGTGCGCGTGTGCGTGTGTGTGCGTGGGCGTGTGCGTGTGTGTGTGTGTGCGCGTGTGCGTGTGTGCGTGCATGTGTGCGTGTGTGCGTGTGTGCATGTGTGTGTGCGCGTGTGCGTGTGTGTGCGTGCGTGTGTGTGCGTGGGCGTGTGCGTGTGTGTGTGTGTGCGCGTGTGCGTGTGTGCGTGCATGTGTGCGTGTGTGCGTGTGACTTGCAGGCAGAGCAGCAGGGCGAAGCCGGCGATGTACTCGTTCCTCTGCGCTCTGAACAGCTTCATGTGAATGTGCTCGATGGCCGTCGGGTTGTTGGTCAGATCCACCTTCTCCGTCACGCTGTACTTCCTCACCTCACGGACGGCGTCTGTGGAGACACACAGCGCTAAGCTAGCTGCTATCTACCTGCAGAGGACACCACCGTGTCCCTGAACATTACCATACAACTGTCCGTCAGCGTGTAGCCCCGCCCCACAGCGCCCCCTGCCTTATGGTCTGTTGGACTCTAAATAGACTGTCATTCTGCTGTATTGGAGACTGAAGTCGCCCCCTGCTGGTCACAAACAGATCTAAAAGGTAAATATGTGAAGTGTACCGATGAGCAGGAAGACGAGGATGGCGATGGCCACCATGAAGGACGTGTTCCCGTAGATGGCGATGGTCTGGATGAGCCGAGACTTGAAGATCTTACTCCACCTGGGAGCACAAAACAATCCGCTTCTAAAGCAGCAGCAGGAAGAAGCTCAGCTCCGACGCATCTACTGCTGCATGGAATGGACCTCCAACGCGGCCCCCCAGGAGTGAGCCATGTGGAACGATCACTGGTACGACCAGGCTGCGTGCAGACTCACCGTCTCTGATCATATTAAATGGATTCTAAACGATACATACACGTTTTAATGACCCAAACAGACATTTGGTTTTGAAAGAAAATGAAGCTTCTTCATTTTGAAACAGCAGTTTGTGAATGAACATGTTTTATGCACCAGATGATGAACGCCTGAGATTAATCATTGAACACAGACGGATTTGAGAGTTGGATGCGTCCTTCCAGGAAGCTTCCTCACCGAGTGAAAGGAAGTGAAGTAGTGAACATGATGCGAAGGAAAGGAACTTCAATGCTTCCTCACGTAGAACCAAAGAAAATCATTCTGCGCTGCGATTCCCTCAGGCAGCCATGTTTACTCATGAACTCCGCTTACCAGCTCTCCCGTCACACCACCCCCCCTTCCTCCTGATGACGTCACACCAAAACCCCCCCCCTCGTGATCGGGTACCTCTTGGGGGAGATGAACGGGATGCAGAGCAGCAGGACGAAGAAGACCTCTGCGTAGAGGAAGGTGGCCACGGCCGTCCACTGAAGACTCATCTCGTCCCCTGAAGATCAAACACAGAATGAACCACCATGTGACCCGTGTGTGTTCTCCCCATGCGATCAATAAGACCATCAGAGGAGCTCAGGGACTCTCAGTCACACGTAACCGCTTCACATAAAAATACATGAATATCTGGGAAATTAAAATGAGGAGCGGTAGTTTACTTTGTACAGAACATTTAAAAACAGATTCAATGAAAGTATCCAGTTCCAATTGCTTCTGCAACGTTACACGTGATCAGAAATCACTTAATGTGATCAGCTGATCACGGGGGGGGGGGGCAGATGTTGACGTCACGGCAAAGAAACAAGATTGCAACACAATATGTAACTTCCTTTAGTTATCGATCGATCTCAAGAAACAAATAAAACGTACTAAATAAAAAGGCGATTCAAACGAAGCGCCATACACATGCACACTATGAGGCAGCGCCATACACATGCACACTATGAGGCAGCGCCATACACATGCACACTATGAGGCAGCGCTAGCACATGACCAACCATTAGCACCCGAAGCTAAGTGACGCAGCGCGGGACGCTGAAACCGGCCCGTATATTTACTGGAAACAAACCCATTTAGCTCGTTACCGTGTGTTCGTTGAAAAGTTGCCCTGTCCGGAAGTGAAGCAGCTAGCTGAGGGCTCCGTCTACTTACTGGTGTGTTATCCCCGTCGCTCCGTACACACAGCGCTGATGTGTGACGCGTTCAAACAGCCAGTTAGCAGGCGGAAGTAGCTAGCCGAGGTTAGCTTCTGGGCTCTCCGCTAAACGTCAGCACTGGTTGCGTGCCAGCAGGTGACACTCACCTGTAAAGAGTCCCGCGAAGACACTCGGACTGACTGGTGGACGCGCAGGTGAGGAGCTCCGCGCACCGAGCTCAGGCCGCAGGTTAGCTGCTCAAAACCACTTCCTGCTTCCGGTGTCTGAGCGACACGCGATTGGCTGGATGGAAATAGTCAGTGATCCTAAAGGCTCCTGCGTGCTTCCCGACCACCAGGGGGAGACGCTGCCTGCGATCAACGTCCCAAGTCCCCAGGATGCCCCCCCCTGGTCCTCTGGGTCCTCACTAAAGACTCACCTGTGTGTGTGTGCGTGTGTGTGTGTGTGTGTGTGTGTGTGTGTGTGTGTGTGTGCGTGTGTGTGTGTGTGTGTGTCTGTTGTTATCAGTGCTGTGCAGCCTCCCTGATGCTGGCAGAGCTGAGTCGGTTCATGCACGGTGTGTGTGTGTGTGTGTGTGTGTGTGTGTGTGTGTGTGTGTGTGTGTGTCATAGTGCATGCATAAAAGCATTAGAGAAACACAACCATGAGGAGGAAGAAGACTGTGAGGAGAAGAGAACAGAAGAGACACTGAGAGGAAAGACGGAAAGGAAAGGAAACGTAGTCTAAAGGAAAGGAGGTGATTCTCTCTGGGTTTGTGTGCAGCATAGATCATATAAATACATACACATATATATGACATACAGATCAGATAGGGCTGCATGTATATTTAACACTACAACAGTAAGAACTAAATCATGTTACAGTTTTTCTCGATTGTTTACACACAAATTCTGGTACGTGACGCACAATGACCACAACATGTAACTCGTGCACCAACCCCCTGAAGCCATTCTGCTGAACTACTATCACAATTCCTGCTTTACTCTCAAATTGCCGTTCTAAAACACACTTTTTTCAAAACACTACACACAATTCTCTGCATTTGGCACAATTTTCATGAAGGAAAGTCTTGTTTTCACAAGGAACACACTGTCATTCCAAATCCTAAAGTGAATCTCCCTCCTCTGCACACTGACTCGTCACCTGGGCAAACACCTGTCACAGTGTCACAACCAGCAACCAGAGATCGAGATGGAAAGTGTGTGACCGAGTCCACAAACGCACACAGCCCTTCTCCAAGCTGTGGGAGACGCATGTGGAGACGCAGCAGCTGATGCTTTTTGTTTTTACTGTAACTGAATACAGTAAATTCTTCTTCTGTTGTTTTGTATGTCGACCACTTTATGTGCATCTTTGTGTTGGTTGGGACGTACACACACTGTGTACAGTGTTTTTGTGGAGAAAATAAAACATATTTGTTACACACACGTATGTACAGTGTGTACTGTGTGTAGTAAGTGTAACGCTGAACAAATAAAAGGTCACTATGATGAATGGAGACGTGTTTTCATTCATCAGAGTGTTTTACATTGAGCACATCAGTGTTTAACTGGTTCTACTCATATTATGGTCTGTGTGAGTCATTTGAAAACAAAAACACATTTTGAGGAGAAATAACATTGTTTTGAATGTAAAGTTTCATTTTGCAGGAGTATTGAGGGGTTTTGCCCATTGTGTGTGTGTGTGTGTGTGTGTGTGTGTGTGTGTGTGTTTGTAGAAAATGTGTGTAGAGTTCTGAGAGTGTGAGGCAAGCTTCAAGAAAATGTGTGTAAACAATCAAGAAAAACTGTAATGTGAATATGAGACCAAATCAGAAAGCAGTTTGACTGCCTCAATGCAGATACGAATTTAAAGGTGTGGCTCGAGGCATTTGCACACACACACACACACACACACACACACACACAGCGTGCATGAACCGACTCGGCTCACTAGATCTTCAGAAATGATCCGTATAGCCCCTAAACAGGCGTATATGTATGTATCACTGAGGCACCATTGGATCAATAGCAGAGTCCGTTCTGCCTAATTGATTTATTAGACGTCCTAATGGACGCCGTCCTTAACGAACCATTAGCTAATTGGCAGGGGGCTGCCGATAGAGGAGTGTGTGTTTCCGTGTGATTGGGTTATTATTTAATGTATAAATAATATAATGGATTCATATAAAGAGAAATTGAACAATGAATAAAATCTGCTCCCCCTCGGGATGAATTCCGGATTACACTTATATCTTCACTTTATTTTGGCTTTACGGTCCGTACACATGCGACATCCTGCGTCCCCAAACCTTCACAGGAAGAATATAAATCCTCTGATGGAGGACGTCATGTGTGCAACCAGCACCTCTTTGTAGTCCATCTTTGGAGAAATTGTAGTTTGCAATGCATAAATTTGAATATTGCCATCACAAGGAATTGTGGGACAGAATTCCTTTCTGTCTCCTTTTCTTCGGCTCTCCCAGGGCGGTGCGGTCTAATCTCTGGATGGGGAAGCAATGTTTGCAGTGCAGCTCTTTCTCTCAATCGGATACTCTCAAACTATTCAATCGGGTAAAAAACATTAATATTTTATATCAATGAAATACTGTCATGTGACAGAAGCCTATAGAAAGTGATGCTTTTATTGTGAAACTCTTGACCATGAAGCTTCCTGCTCTTTGAACAGCGCATCTGTTTATTCAGAAGCTTTAACTTGTTAAAAGTGGAATTAGTCTGAAACATTAAAAACATGAAACGTTTCCATTACACTTTAGTGAAATCACACAAATATACAAACTCAGCAGAAGGCAATGGCAATGGTATAAAACGGACACAGGCTATTACATGGAGAACACTCATCATTACATGTTCAACTAAATTAAACTAAATAAAAAACAAGGCAATGGAGAATGGTATCAAAACATGGGCCCTGCCTACATCCTGGAAAGCGCTCTATGAAGGCGTGGCTGTGATGTCATCACGTGCGTGTTTGGATTAGCCAATGACGGACGACGGTCAATGATAAGAACCCCAAAACGCAGCCAGAATTAAAAACCCCTCCCGAAATGAGACGGCGGCACTCAACCTGCGGCCCGGGGACCCTTAAGAGGACCCATCGAGGATCAGAAGGGGATTTCACAGGTCGAGTTATCAGCAGATCAATAACATAAACCAATAATAATAATGATAATAATAATTATAGTAGGTACAGTAAAGACCCCCTTTCATGCTCTGCAAGGCCAGGAGTGGGAGGGCCTTAGCAAAGGGGCGGGGTCAAGAAACTCCCGTAGCTATTCAATGGGAGGTCAGTGCAACAGTTATTGATGATGATCTACGGATGGGCCGTTATGTTTGATCTTTGATCAATATAAAAGTCAGAAAATAGATCATCCCCAGAATGCACCAGTGTGTGTGTGTCTGCCGCCTGTGGCTCTACAAACCAATGAAATGCCGTTGGTCCACCAACAATAAATATCACTCATCTAAAAATAAATTAAAGGAGAAATAAAAACAATAAATAAATATCTAAATGCAGAATGTTGAGCTCTGAGCCGTGTGTGTCTGTGTGTGTGTCTGTGTGTGTGTAGAGTTATGGATGACATCTAAAACCACATTGCTTTGTATTCAGTCTCGTTCCCCCCCCACACCATTTCTATCTCCTAAATGTCGTGGCTCTATGACATCATCGTACTTATTGTAAACAGACAGAAGCTTCTTTTGTTTGTAACCTGTGACTAATAAACACGATCAGATTCTGCCTCCAGCTTCAAGGAAATAACTTTATTACTCATGTTCTTTTTAATGCTTTCTTCCATTTAAGTAAAGCTGAACTATTTACAAAACTTGTTTTAGGGTCTAGTTCCTCTTCCTCAGTGAGATGAAGGGCTTTCCGCACTGATCAGTGCCCCCCCACCATGTTTGTGTTCTTCTCTCTGCATTTGCATCCTTTGACCCCCCCAGCTCCCCCCTCCCAAATAAAAGAAATCTGATTTTTCATAAGGCCAAAAGATAGAAATGTGATAATTCAATCGGTGCACGCACGCACACACGCACGCACACACGCACACACGCACGCACACACGCACACACACGCCGGAGCTCCACATGCAACATATCGCCCCCCCATGGCCCCCCTTCCTCCAGAAGGTTCAGCTTTATACAAGTTCACCTCCTTAAAATCCACAAAGTCCTTATTACAAACATTTCAGTTATTTTTTCCTTTCTTTTTGTAGTCTTTTTTAACTTATACTTCACCATCATTATCATTATTATTATTATTATTATTATTATTATCATCATCACCATCATCATCATTCTTTTTTAGTTTACAATTATGGCCACAAGTCTTAAAAGTCCTTGAGTCCAGTCCGGTTAAAAACGCCACTCCGGGCTGTTTTTCATCCGGTTTCGTCCGGTCCAGTTCTGACACGATCCGGTCCGGTTCTTCACATGGCACAGTATTTCCCCTGGGCGCGGTCAGCATGGCTGTGTGGCCGGATGTGCAAAGGCTCGCCAACTGGCGCCGAACCTCAAATCCCCCGTTTCCAGGGCGGTTTTTGTCCTGACAAGTGGCGGATCAGTCCGTGTTAGCTTTAGCGTTAGCATTAGCACGTCCACCCGCTCGTCTACAGAGCTGGAATGTATTCAAAATGTGATTCTGGATCCAGTTAAGATTTACTAAAAGTCTTTCCAGAGGCCAGCGGGACTGACCAGAGAGGGGGGGCAACGAGGAAACGGTCACGGATGAAAGGGAGAGAAGGAACGGGTTGAGCGAAAGCAGGGGGTGTAAGGTATGAAGCGAGGAGGAGGAGAGGTCAGGGGTCAGAGGTCAGGGACACAGGTACCGGTCGGTCGGCAGGCATCGGGCTCAGTGTGCTGGGTACAGAGTGATTGTCCAGAGAGGAAAGCATCCAGTGGTCCTTCCTGAAGTCGAGTCAAACCGCGTCCACTCCCCCTGAAGAGGAGTCCCGTTGTCCTCTTCCGGGGGAGGCCGCTCGCCTGAGCCGCTCTGCTTTGTTCTCTTTCATTGACGCCGTCGCAGCATGTCGGACCTTAAAACGGGATCAGAACGCCAGGATTCCAACGGGACCTTTTGGCATCCAGCCCGGTTAGTGTGAAGGTCCTTCCTGTGTTCTTCTCAGACCGGATTCGGTCTTTGGAGCCTGCGGGTCTCATCGGATGTCACGGATTCATCTCACAGGTTTGAATTTGTTCTGCCCCAAACCCGACGGAACAGAGGTAGTTTGGGTCGTAACCATCCAGCCGATCGTTCTTCAAATCGATCGATCACTTGATCAAACACTTGCTGATGGATGGATTGCTTAATGGCCGACAGCGGTTTGACGGACTGTTTGAACAGTTCCGAAACACATTCACGCCCCCCTCCCCCATTCTACACCCCCCGTCCCCCACCCCATTGGTCCATCGGTCAATATGTCCCCACCCCGTCCTCTCAGCTGCTCCCAGACATCAGGTTGATG
>JAHWDR010000211.1:0-2500 GCA_021346845.1 Apeltes quadracus
GCGTCTGCGTCCCGACTAAAGGCCGGCGCTCGCTTCTGCGTCGGCGGACTCGTTTCACTTCACGGTTCTAAAGTCTTGCGCGTGTTGCAAAGCAATTCACCATCAGACCACCAGGCGGAGTAAAGTTTATTGTCGAGGACGACCTGGAGAGCGACGTCTTTGCGTGTGGAAGTCGTTGGTTTGTTTATTTATTGATCAGATTCATTTCGAGGACATATTTGTCCCGTATTTTCTTCCACAACTTTGTTCCCCCCTCAACCGGCAAAACCGACGTTAGTGGAGATCTGCGTCCATGAATCGGAGCCCGTCCGCGCGTCCTCATAGTCCGCCAATGACACGTTGTACAAGTGGTCTTATTTACGGATTTCTTCAGAACAAAAGCTCTTCAATCTTATTCATTCTCTTGTAAAATATCGGTGTTTTAATAATAGCGGAATTATACTATGAAACCGGGAATGTGAGACTCCATTAAGGATGCAGTTAGCAGACCAATCACAGCCCTGCGGCCTGCGTCGGCTTGCTTGTGTTATGGAAGCGAGATTACGTTAGTCATTTATTGCAAATATGCAGTATTTTCAAAATTAGCGGACTATCAGTGAGAAGAAGTGAACGTATAACTAAATGCATTACGACAGGTAGAGATGCATTGAAGACGGTTTAGTAATTGTATCTCAGAACTACAAAAAACAATAGTAAAGGAAAAGTCTATTCTATGGGAAGGAGAGGCTGGATTCAGCAGGAAGGTCACCACGACAGGATGGAGGTGATCGATTCTCCACCTCCGGCAGAAATACCGACCCCCACCCTCGGCTCCATCAACCGCGGGGTTAATAATACGCCCCCCCACAAAAGAAACCGGCCTTACATTATCATGATGAAAACATCCACATTTAATGGAGCTTAAAACGTCCACTGCAGGTGTGACAGCAGCTGTGCTCGTTGCACACGTTACATCCGGTGCAGAAGTGATATGTTGACCAGTAGCAGACTGGAGCTAATGCTACGTGCTCAGCACAAATAGCTTTATCTGGTTGATTGTTAATCATATCGCCGGTGCGGAACACCGAGAGTTAACGCTGCTGACCTCACCTCCGCCGGGGATAACAATGGAACCAGCCAAACGCTAGCCAAGTAACAGCTAGCTGCGGCGTTAGCAACAATGGACGCAGCCAGGGTCTAGCTAACTGACAGCTGTGGCGTTAGCACATCGGGAGCTAGCCCCGGAACTCTTACCGCTATCACGTTGACGAAGGTGGTTTTCCCCGAGTACTGCAGCCCCACCAAGGTCAGCTCCATCTCCTCCTTCCAGAAGAGCGCCTTGAACCAGTCCAGCAGTTTGTTGATTAGAGCTATCATCTTTTATTTGTATTCTTTGTGTACGGTCCGAAGCTAAGGCTAGCGTGAGGCTCCTGCTACGGCTAGGTGGCTATGCCAACTGGCTAACGCCACGACAGTCTGAAGGCTGTTTTTCGGTGATGCTGACAGTCACGGTTACGACCGCGGGTGGTTACCGCTTAGCAGAGGACACCAGCGGACTCGAGATGAACCGAGGTGGATGTCGAATGAGTCGGTGTTTTCGGTCTCTAGTGTCCGCGGCGATGTTTACTAGCTACGCCTTTTCCTACCAGCTCCGTCAAGCTAGATTTCAGACCGCACGATACATCCGGTACAGACCGTCAGAATAAAGGTCGACGTATATTCGACCAACTTCAGTCCAAACATCCTTCGATCAGTCGTTTAATTAGTTTTTAGGAATTATATATGTTGGTAATATATTACACTACATCGATTTAAAGGCTTTGCATTTGAAGATTTCCTCTGTTTAATCTAAGTGTTTAAATCTAAATGTAAACCTTTTCTAAATTCCCAATTACTGCACAGAACTGTAGCTGACACCTTGTATGTGTTTTTTCCTCATATTTCTTATGGAATGCGAACTGACTTGTGCAGAGCCTCCTCCATGTCCATTATGAAACACAGACGTGCAGTGAGCGTGAGGCCGGTGTGTATTTAATGTGGGAGCAGGTTGTTGGCCTTACTTCCGGTTTGGGTGGGGTTGGTGGAGGATGAGGAGGAAAGCACAGGCAGAAAAAGGAGGGAGGCAGAAGCAGACGTGCTGTGTGGTTGAACTACTGCCCCCTGGTGGTCGCGCCCAACAGCTCAGGCCGAGCCACTTTACTGTAATATTTACTAAACTGAACAAACCTCAGGGACACATTTCATTTGAGATGTTTTTATGAGCCCCCGGTTACTAAGGAGATTATGTAAAAGGAAAACAGCAGATTAGCATCTGAATTATCCCTTCCCTGCGAGCTCATTACACACTTTTATCACGTTTTTGATCACGTGGTGTCATGCTTTGATGTTGTCTTTGCTCTGAACCGGTACTCTGTATCCAGTTCACTTCACGTTTCCATCTCTCTGGTCCTGTTGTTGACAGGAGTCGGGTATCCTGCTGGTCCTGCAGGGTCGACTTGCCCCTGTTGGTTTTGCAGGTTCT